>PVJC01005928.1:0-56947 GCA_004026665.1 Murina feae | reverse complement strand
TTGTCCCGCTGGGTGGGTTTTGCTTCTTCATATTTCATATCTTTGACTTGCTTCTTGCGATCCTCTCGTCTGCTGTTGGATGTCTGCATAATATTCTTCATTTCACTCAGTGTATGATTCATTTCTACTTGGTTCTTTATCATATCCTTGAGGGTCTCATTACATTCATTGAGGATCTCACTAAATTTATCGGCAGTCTTTAGCATTTTCTTGAAAAACCTAATAACCGTGGTTTTGAACTCTATATCCTGTCGTTTTCTTTCCTCAATCTCTGTCATTTTTGGGCTGCTTTTTTGTCTCCACATTTAGGCTGCGTCCCTTGCTGAGTTAGGCGATCACTGTGAGGGATTAACCTCTAAGCCACTTGGTTACAAGAGTCAGCTGTGTCTACAGTGGGAGAACTTCTGTGCTGGAGACACCCTTATGGGGCAAGAGCTGTTATAGTGGAGCTTTTATGCTCACTGCATCTGCCCCGGGTGTGTTCCTTGAGGATCTGTTTTGTTTAGGTTAGTCCCTCTCTGGCCACTGGGTGGGGCTGGTTCCTGAATCTTTAAGGAGGCGTTGCTGCAGAAGCCTCTGACGCACTTGGGAGGGGCGGGGCCTCGGGGAGTTCGCCGGGCGAGGCGGAGCAAACAGCTATGGCGCTTCTCAGCCCTGCGCTGAGAGACGCCAGGTCTCTGTGTCCCACGGTAATTGCTGCAAGCAACGCTGAGAGAAACCCGTTTTGGATTTCCTCCTGATGCCAGTCTCTGGGTTTCTGTGGGACCTCCGAAACTCGTCTGGAACTGGAGTTCAGAGCCGCTGGGAGCTTGTGGCTCTCTCCGTTTTGGAAAAGAACCACGACCTCCGGTACCAGCCCTTCCCCGAGCCCGTGCGCGCGCCTCCATACCTCTGTACTTTGCTTCCGCTGCTCCTCTGAGTCTCAGACTCTTCTCTGGTTGTAGGATTTTCACTCAGCCAGCTGTCCTGAGGGTGCGAGTGGTGTCCGTGTGTTCTTTTCGTGGTTTTTCTGAAATAGTTGTTCACAGCTGCATATACGGTGTCTACCCTATGCCGCCATCTTGTTTCTCCTCTTTGTTGAATTTCTTAATTTGTGTTGTTTTCCTGATTTCATTGATGTGTTTTCTTGAATCTCACTGAGTGTCTTTAAAATCATTATTTTGAATTATTTTAAGGGAATTCACAGATCTCCATGTCTTTAGGGTGAGATACTGGAGTATCACTGCGTATCTTTGGTGTCAAAATTCCTTGTTTTTTTGTGTGTGTTTCACTGATATCAGTGTATTTGAGAGCTCAGTCTCTTCTAGCCTTTTGAACTAACTTTATGGAAAAGATATTCACTGGAGTTGGCTGAGTGGACATTGGCTAGGTAGGATGCCTTTTTATTGGTTTCTTGGAGGACACAGTGCTGTAGTCCCTATGCCACTCCAATGGCTGAAATCGATGTTGGCCAGACTACAGAGGTCCTCTGTGGCCTGCAGGTGACAAGTGCAGGTAGGGCTATTAGATCATTGGAGGCTGAAGTTTCTGGGATCTTCCTGTTCTCCATTTTTTTGATTATCTATTTTTGTCTGTAGGTGGAAGTTCTAGATGTTATCTGATCTGGAGCGCTAACACTAAGAAGCATCAGATCAGCATTTGAGCCAGGATCCTAGAATCAGATGTATGTGGAACTACCCTAGTACTTGGTGGGTCACAGGGACACTTACTCTCCCTGTGATACTTGTGTCCAGGTTATGGGTATGTGCAGATAGATTAGGAAATCAGCACCTGGGTTCTCAGGGACTTACAGTTGTGAATCCAGCATGTGAGGAAAATGCAGCAGTGGCACAGGCCCTAGGATTACAAGGTGCAGCTGTGGCCTGGGTGCATTAGTAGCACGGTCTGGGGATGGTGGTGCAAAAGTCTCAACTCTGATTCCTAGAGGCAGTCACGGGATAGCAGCAGATGACTCTGATGGTGGTCTGTTAAAGCCACATATCAATACCTGGGGAGACAGACATAGCAGAGGCAGTGTAATCATAACAATGAAAGTTCAGAGCCATGATCTACAGGAATGGGGCTCAGGGCAGTGGTAGCATGGTCCTAACGTTAATGGCCAGCGCCTTAATTTGCTATAAGTTGCAGCAGAACCTTGGTAATGCTGTGTCAGAGCTGGTACCTGCAATGCAAAGGGCAGGGTTTAGGGTAGCAAGAGCTCATCTCGGCAATTATAGTTCAGACCTGGGATGGGGTGGTGGAGTTCAGGGAAATATCAGGCCCCTGGAACCTAGCAGATGGAAGAACTGAGTAGTGCAGTGGCAGCAAGGCACTTACAATGCTGATCACATCAAGACTTGGGACCCAGGGAGTAGAGCTCAGGACAGAGACAGCAGCCCTGGCAATAAAGAGTCAGCACTTAACCCTGGAACTCAGTGGGTGCTTCTAAATGGATTGGCATCTCTGTCATTCTATTAGTCCTTCTCTTTTCATTAGTAAAATTATGCCACAACTCTGAAAATTCAGCATAATTTGAAAAAAGAAGAATAGAGATAAGTGGGGGGGTTGGGGAGGGAGTGGAGAGGGAGGTGAATGGGTATGGCATCAACCATTTCTGGTGTCTCCCATCAGAGATTATCTAGAATTTCTTCCCTTTATCTGCCAGTCTTTTTTACATATTAGTGTACAGAAGGATAACAAATTCCTACACTCAAGTACAGTAATTCTGGAGTAAAGAAAATTTATAATTCTTTTAAAAGTCAGATAGTAGAAAAGTTGGTTGGGACATATTTTCTGGTCAGGTAAATTAGAGTGTCTGCTGTAGCTATTATTTAAATATTCATATGTATCAGTCTCTGTACTAGACAGCATTTAATCTGCTGGAAACCATGCAATGTGATAAGTATTATTTATGTTTCACAAATACACACTTAGACTTAATAAATTTCAGTTACTTAGCTCAAAGTCACTCAAACTATGATGTGTATAGATGAAGAGGCACTAATCTCTGATGCTAATACTGTTTAAAACTTTAGCTCTGAAGTTTTGGGTTTTTTTTTAAAATATGTTTTCACTAGAGGCCCAATGCATGAAAATTTGTGCAAGAGTAGGCCTTCCTTCCTCTGGCTGCCAGCATCGGCTTCCCTCCGGCACCCAGGATCCAGAATTCCCTCCCTCTGGCCGGCCGCAGGCACCTGGGACCCCCAGCGGTTTCACCCAGGCCCCGGCTTTATCAGGAGGGTCGTCCAGAATGATGTCTGGAAGAGGTCTGGTCTATCTGGTCTAATTAGCATATTACCCTTTTATTAGTATAGATTAAGTTCAGAGAGTGGGAGAGAGGGATACAAACATTAATGTTGAGAGAGAATCATTGACCCGCTGCCTCCTGCACACCCCCTACTGGAGATGGAGCCCACAACCCAGGCATGGAACCATGACTTCCTGGTTTAGAGGTCGACACAACCTCTGAACCATACTGACCAGGCTAGCTCTCAAGTTTTAAAGTTCAGTCCTGTTGGAACACAGACTTTCTACCGAAGGGAATTTTTATATATTCTTTCCAATGAAGACTTAAGTACCACAGCGCCGAAATATATATTTTAATGTTCTATGTTAATTTGAGTGAGCTTATCTATAATAATAAGAGGGTAATATGCTAATTAGACCAGACATCATTCCTGACTAGCCGGGGCTGGAGGGAAGCCAGCCCAGGTTCCAGATGCCTGTGGGCAGCCCATGGGAAGCCAGCCCGGGTCCTGGGTGCCTGCGGGAGGCCAGAGGAAGGAAGCAGCCTGGGTCCGGGTGCCTGCCAGCAGCCAGAGTAGGGAAGCCCAGGTCCCAGGTGCCGGAGGGAAGCCGATGCTGGCAGCCAGGGGAGGGAAGGCCTACTCTTGCATGAATTTTCATGCATCGGGCCTCTGGTCATAAATAAAAATTGGTAACATTAACACAAAAAGGATCAGATTATTTGGGTATGTTGCTCATGAGAAATTCATTTTGTAATTTAGCTGCAGTAATATATACTGTTTTCAGGCTTGTTCGCTCTTCAGCATGGTCAGATCATAGCTACACTTCAGTCATAGCTATCTCATTTCTTACTGTAAGTCTCTCATTGGCCTATTTGTCTTTGGTATTAGTTTTCCTGCAAATTCAATTATGCTTACAAACTCAAAATTGCACTTCTAACTCTATTAAGTATTTCATCTTTTTTTATACAACAGCTGCCAGTGTGCTGGTTATCATTTTGGGTTTCCCTAAAGAGAGTCATTTAAATGATCTTTGAAATCAATAATAATTAAACAAAGACATTTCCTGTGAGCACTCTAAACTCAAGGAGTAAGTCAAATTAGTGGCCAATTTGGTGGCCAATCACTCATCAGTTAGGAGTTTGGCTAGGAAAAATTGGAATCCTGTACAACATAATCTAGTTAGAGTAAAAAATATGCCTTATCCAAATCTCTCTTGTTTGTGATGGTTTTTCTGTAGACTAATAAGTACTTAACAAAGAGATGACAGTCTCCTTTTTTTCTGATTGTGTTTATAAGTCTGATTGTGTTTATAAGTCTATGAGAGAATCATTTGTTGCTAATTTTTATATTACTTTAATATTACACATTTCTATCTTTGCCACATAGCAATTAATATGTTTATAATATAATTTTATAATCAGATCATAGCAAGGCTATTTTGACATGATTATGCAGATGAAGTTTGGGCTTAGCACCTGGGGAGTTGCCTGTGCTCAAGGCCCAGTAGGGTGACACTCAAGTGTGGGAGACCTTCAAGGTCCCATCCACCCACCTTCGGATGCATGGGCAGGTGGCTTGCCCTGGTGTCCTGCTCTATTGTACAGAGGTCATTTTGCTCAGTCAAGGATATAGTTAATTGTAAGTCAAAGGGGAGAGAAAAAAAGAAGTGACTTCTTTCACCGTGAAACTAACATCCAGGCACAGCTGTTTGTGCTACTACTGTCCTTTAGCCTTTCTATCAGAGTTAGTTAACATACGACCATGTTACAATATTAGAATATTCTGAATATGATTATGTGCTTACCTTTACCGGTGTGTTATGTAGTTTCATGTTTTTGTGGTACCCATTCGTGTCCCTGGCTTCAGCTTTTGCTTGGCATCTCTTTCTAACTAGGGTTATTGTTGGTGAATTCCTTCAGCTGTGTTTGTTAGGGAACGTCATGACCTCACCTTCGTTTGTGAAGGACAAGCTTTTTGGGTGACGTACTCTTGGTTGGTAGTTTATGCCTTGCATTACTTTTAAAATCCTTTGTTTGTCTTTAATTTTAGACAATTTTATTCCATAGTGTCATTAAGGAGACCATTTGGATTGAAATTTTAGGGTAACCTATTAACTTTATGTGCTTGGATGCCCAAATCTCTACCCAGGTTTGGTAACTTTACAACCATTTTTTCTTAATTTTTTTTTACCCATTTCTCCCTCTTTTTCTTCTCGGACTCCAGTGATGTCTACACTGCCACTTGATGGTGTCCCACAAGTTCCTGTAGGCTTTCTTCTTTCATTCCTTTTATTTTGGCTCCTGTGACTGGATAATTTTAATTGATCTTCTAGCTCATTGATTCATTCTTTGCTTTGTCAAGTCTGTTGTTGTAGCTTTCTATTAAATTATTCAGCTCCAGAGTTTCTGTTTGGTTCTTCTTTAATGTTTTTATTTCTTTGTTGAAATTTTCATTTTGTTTACATGCTGCTTTTTGATTTATTAAATTGTTTACCCTGTTGTCTTGTAGTTCTTGCGCATCTTTATCGCAATTATTTAAATTCTTTGTTGGATAACTTCTCACTCTCCAATTCTTTGGTGCCACTTACTGGACGTTTACTGTATTTCTTTGGTAAAGTCCTGTTTCTCTGATTCATCATGATCCCTGTAGCCTTGTGTAGGTAACTGCACATTTGAAGAAGCAGTCACCTCTTCCAGATTTTATAGATTTTCTTTGCTAAGAAAAGACTTCAACTGTGGATAGGGATATACTTGAGCATGCTGTGAGTTCTAGTGGGGCAGGGCTCTGAGTGCAAGTTGTGTGTGGTGACATTACATCCAGTGATCTGTGAAGTCACTTCAGCTCAAGCCTCTGCGGTTCACAGCATCAGCAAGTGTGTGTTCCTTGGTGGGCATTATGCGGGATGCACATGGCTGCAAGGTCTAATGTCCTTAGTGATACCGCCAATCAGCAAGCTAACTACCAGGGCAGGTAACTGTGGTAGCTAGATCTGATGGGGTGCAAACACTCAGCTATGAAGGATAGCTGAAGGTGCCCGTGTAGTGGTGGGCACCAGGTCATGCAGCAAGTGCTGAGGCCAACTACAGGCTCACTGGCAGCTGCTGCGGCCTTGGCTATTGGCATGCTCTCTGGCGGCTGCAATGTGTCTCCTCCTGGACAGGCACACTACAGCAGAGGCCAGTGAGGTATCTGATGGGCAGTGTGTAAGAGCGCAGCTGGAGGGGCATGTCTCATGCTCTTGTCCAGTGGCAGTGATCATTGGCAGGGTTCTCTAGACTGGTGTCTTGCTCTCACAAAGCCACAGTGGCCTGTGGTGGCTTCTGGCATAAGCAAATGTAACCACTTTTCGGGTGAAATCTGATAGGTTGGTCTGCAGAACAGATCACTGTGATCCGCTATTTCCAGCCACTGTTTTTCCCTCTTGTTCCTATTCATCTCTGTAAGTCTTGGCTGTGATGGTCTGGGTGGGATGAAACTAAAACGAGACCTTCACGTGGTGTCCCAGAACCGCGGGGGAGCTAGCTATTCCCTTTACTCTGTCAGCTAGAAAGTTTCCACTTGATGCTGAGCAGTGCTGGCTCGAGGAAGGAGTGATGCAGGGAAAATGAGGCGATATGTTTTCTTGTATGGTAGACTTTAGGGTTTTAGTTCCACTGTGCTGCTCAAGTTTCTTAAGAAGATGCTAGAATTCTGCCAAGCTGCCTGTGTTTGTGGATAGCTATTTAATCGTTGACCTTTGCTGGGTGACAGGCTAGATTCTTCCACATCTCCATTTTGGTCTTTAGTCATACGACGTACTCTTCTTAAGAAAGATGAAAATAAGAACAGTTTGCCAATCAAAGGCATAGCATAAAAATAGGATAAAAAGTGAGAAAATGGCTCATGTTTTGGGAACTGTAAGTACAATAGATTCTGATGATTACATTATATCCAGATATATTAGTAAATTTACAGATATGCTGGTTGAATTTGTGGTATATAGTTTCACCAGCAAAAAAAAGTTTTATTTTGCAAAGAATTAGACACTTATTTGAAATAAGCTCACAATCACCTCTTTTTATTTCTAAACATTTGTATACTCATTTAAATTGTGGGTTTCTTAATATTCTTTATACTTGAGCTAATATTGTCTTTGTTTTTGAAATCTTGCAGTTACTTAATAATAATGGCAATATTTGCAATTGACTTCATTTTGAGGACACTGTTGGAAACAGAAGCATTTTTTTAAATCTATTCTGAGTGTCATCAAATGTATATGTACCAGTCACTATGTTCAGAGCATCCTATTCCAGTCCCACTGGCCTTTTTGTTCTTCTAACATGTCAAGTACAATCCTATTTTGGGGTTGTTGGCCTCTCTGTTTCTATGTCTTGAATATTTGACCCAAGGATTGTGTACTTTCAACTCTTTCACAGTCAGTTCTCGGCTTACCTATTTCAGAGCACTTTGCTCAGCATCTAGTCGTATGCAGTTCTGAAATCTCTCAGGAAACTTCTATCACTGATTCTTAATTATCTTCATAGTTAATTTCAGATAGTGCTATTTTATGTTTTTATATGTGAGTTTACTTTCTTTCCTCCTCTCCCAATTAGAACACAGGCCAGTGACCAAAATAATGACTTAGCAAATATAGCTCTCTTCCCAACCCCTCTCAATTCCCCTTCCTCTGAGTAAAACTGCTGTGCAGGCCCACTGCCTTGGCTCTGCAAGGGACCCAGAAGAGGGACCTTAGGTCACATTTTTGCCACTATATTTGGTATCAGCACCAGAAAACCAAGATAGAGCATCAGGGCATAGTAATCGAGTAATTCTATATAGAAATGACCTTCATTTACCTGGGTACCTGCAAGGGAAAGTCTTCATCATTTTGCATATCATGTCTGATGTCCCTGCCCCCATCTAGTAAAGGATCTGACATTGTAGCCTGAAGCCCCCTTTTCCAGAAGCCGAAAGGCTATTAGATGGTCTGTGTATCAGGAGACCTCTTTCAGAATCCTCAGCAGAGGGAACAACTGCATTGTCTCATGTCAAACACAGTGTCTTTCAATATCTACCCCAGACTTTGAGCTGGCTTGGTGGGCTAACAAATGCATAGTATAGCCATTAAAATGTATCCATTAACCAGAGAGATAAAATTCTGTCTGAACATCCTAAGCACAGTCCTAAACAACTAGAGCTGATGGAGGGGAAAAATTGGATAAAGATAATAGAATAATGAAGAGATATAACTCAAATAAGATTTTCTAAGGATAAAAACATAATGCCACAAAAATGATATAGTATCTAAAATAAAGAAGTTAAACATGTACAGATCTTTCAGATCAAGTGCAAAGCAATGGAGGAAAAGTATAAACATTTGGAAGTTTCAAGGAATAGGAAAATACACTACACAACTGGAGAATATCTATAGAGAAAGTAAATCAATTTGAAGACATGCAAAGAGTGAGTAAGTAACAGAAACATCTATTCTTTATATGAAGAATGTCTCAGATCTTTACGTTCAAAGGCAGTTAAGGAGAACCCAGATAGAAGAGTAAAGGAGAGTTTGCATTGATAAAAAATACATTTAGTTGGAAGTTTCATATTAGTAATTCTCACACAGAAATGGACCAATTCAGTAGACAAAAAATGTAACATTTATTATATTGATATTGTTTATATGTGAGGGTAGAGAGAGAACATAATGTCAAAATTAGATATCATAAGTCATTTTTTCTAATCATAATCAAGTAAAATTAGAACTACATAATAAGAAAGTTGACATTCTAAAAATCTAAACTTACAGTAAATTAAGAAACACAATGAGCTGAAAGTTGAATAAAAATTGTAAACTTATATGAAAGAAAATGGATTTTAGTAGGAGTTATTTCCTTGTCAGACAAGTGACCCCTTTAAAAACAAGTGTTGCCCTTATCCACATCAGTCATAACATATGCTATTTAAAGTTCTTCAGAAAAGTAAAAATTTTATTTTCACGAGCCTTTGCAATTGAGGATAGTGTCAACACCTACACTGATACATCTTCAATGCTAAAGATCTAATGGACGTCAACATGTTTTTACCTGAGTATGTGAGTGAAGAGAAAGCCTGACGATGACCTGTCATACCTCTAGTTCCATTGCTGCCCCTTATCTTTGCTTTCTAACTTGGGGCCAATAATACATCTTTGGTGGAATACAAATAATGCAAGGTATCATCTTTTATTTCATGGCATCCTACTCATTACTGTTGGTTAATATGTAATCATTTATAAATGTATTAGTAGTATTAATTTCAAGTCAAGATATTTGCCTTTTAATTAGCCCCTATCCCAAAGTAATATGAATAAAATACAACAAATTTAGACAACACTAACCAAAGAGATTTCTCATAAGCAGACTTTTTTGGTAACTTCAAATTAGCGTTATTTTTCAGAGGCTCAGCCTGCCTATTCAGTTTCTGTTCCCTAAAATCTATTTCACCAGAGCACTATAAGAGCTAAATGCTGAATATTGTTATAAGTATACAGTCTTTCTGTCATGCAAAGTATGTGGTACCAATTAGAAATTGGAAATATTAAGTAGCTGTTTAGTCTTGGTTCTGATTTTTAGTAAGTGTTATAGTGAATATATCAAATGCTTTCTTGGAAATAGTATTTTATGCTTTGGTTAGCCTATTGTCTCAGAGGCAGAGAATGGAAAATAGTGAAGGACAAAAGAGAAAATGAGTCACTAAGGTAGCTGACACCTCATTAACTTTAAAAAATTCAGTCTGCTTTTCCATGAATACCATTAAAGCCCTGAAAAGACTAAAAGGTTCTATCAAATTCCAGGCAGTAGGAGCAAGTGAAATAGTCCAACTATTTCAAAAATGCATGCCCTTCCCGGAGCTGAATCAAGATTAATTTAATAACCTAGTAAGGAAGTGTAGGATACCTGCTATTTTTAAAGGAATTCTTTTTTAAAACATATTGAAGTGTTTAACTTCCTTCATTCATGAAAACTTCCCAAGCCAAACTGTTTCTATACATGAAGGTACTACTCTTATTAGATTAGTTTTATCAGCTATTAACCCTCTTATGTACCTAATCATTAGGTACATAATGATTACATTAGGAACATAATGTGCTGCAGAGCAGTAGGAAATATACATGTAAGTAGGAACATGCAAAGAAGATAAATTGTCCCGACTACAATAAAGTTAATTTTGATCAAGGAACATAAATTGAATTTAACAGCCAGGTGCTACACCAATGTATTCAAAACCAGAAACTATAAACAATTAGTATAGTAGGAAGAGGGCTAGTCTTGGACTTAATAAAACAGTATTCAATGTGTCTTTTACTTACTTTGTGGATGACCTTGGTTAAGTGAAGCATCTTTCAATTCCAGACAAAGAACTAAAGTAATAACATCAACCTGATAGGTTTGATGTAGGGATTTAATGAGGCAATGAATATGATGGTTCTTTAACGACTGTAAATTAACCATAAGTGAAAAGTTTTGTCTGGAAGAGTAATTTCACTCTGGGTGCATATTGATGTTCTGCTCACATACATAGTTCCGGAAGATAACTGGGAGGGATGTTTTTACATAATCTCCTTCTACATCTTCATTTTACAGATAACTAAAATGAGGCTTACAAAAGTTAAAGTAAATTTTGTCTTATTTTTTTAAAATAGGCTCCTGGAACACAGTAATACATATAAACACGTAGCTGCTGCTATTTTTCACTCGTTTTTTTTGCAAACCAACACTTTTTTTTTGGTTCTGATATTAGGATTAAAGAGATAAAAAAAAAATTTATGGCCTTAGCCCTCAAGAAGCTCACCTAGAGGGAAGACAACTATGAGACACTCCCCCCTCAAGAAAAAGCGTTTAACAGTTGGTGCACTCTAATGGCTGTGGTGGTAGAAATGTATGCCCCTCCATGTCTAAACACATTTTAGATCATATTTCTACACTTTGTTAACATTTTTCCCTTTACATGCATTAGAGATTCTTTTTGTCAGTAAAATCAGTCTTTATTTTGTCTTCAATTGCCTATTCATGGGCAGAGAAATCATTTAAAGCAAACAGCATTATGGAAAAATATACTCACAATTTTTTTCTAATTTTCTAGTCATAGTTGCATAAAAGATTAGTCCTATCCATATTACTAATAGTAGCCAGGCTCTAATAGTCATCAATTAGATTGCCAAGTCTATTTGAAAAGGTTTTCATATCTAGTTAACCAATCATTTAAATTTTGCCTTAAGTCCTATTCTACCCAAAATGCCAGGAATGGTTTAAAGACTATACATGGGTTCCTGCAACTTTTTTTCTTATTGTACAAAGTATTTTGGTATGTAAGTAACTTCTTATAGTCAATTTTGGTAGATTGTATGTTTTCAATAATACTAGACTCTTATTATCCTTTTTATTTCTATTTCTATGTTATCAATGGTAATATCTTGTTTCATTCATACTTTCATTTATTGGAATCCTCACTTTTTAAATTGGTAAATCTAGCAAAAATTTGTCTATATTTTTTACAAAATTAAGTTCCTTATTTTATCTTTTCCATGGCCTTTTAGTGTCTATTTTACTTATTTCTGATCTAATCTTTGTTACTGGCTAACTTTCAGCTGCATTTGTTCTTATATTTTTCTAGTTCCCTAAGGTATAAAGTTAGGCTGTTGTTTGAGATAGAATAGCATTGCTAGATAGAGTTCTTGGTTGGCATTTTTTTTTTTTTTCATTACTGTGAATATATTCTGCTGAAAAATTCTGACAGTCTTTGAGGGTTATCTTGTAAGTGACAAGTTCCTTTTCTCTTAAAGTTTATCACTTTGTCTTTAAATTTATCTCCTTAGGTGGGGCTTTTTGTATCTAGATGAATGTTTTCTGCCCCTTTCTCTCTTTTCTTCCAGGTTTCCCTTTTATACATATATTGGATCACTTGATGGTGTCTCATAAGTGCCTTCACTCATCTTCATTCTGTGTTTTCTTTTTGCTCATTTAATTGAATAAACTCCACTGCCCTTTGAGAGTTTACTGATCCCCTTCTTCCATTTGATCTCATCTGCTATTAAACTTCAGAAATGTATTTTCAGCTCTATGATTCCTGCTTGGTACTTTTAAGTATTCTCTGTTTCTCCTAAAGTTCTCATTCTGTTCATGCATTGCTCCATTAATTTGAACTCTGTCAGGTATATCACTTATTTTTTTCTGGAGTTTTATCTTGTTCTTTTGTTTGGACTGTGTGCCTTTGTTTCCCCATTTCTTAACTCTGTGTTTTGGTTTCTGGGCCTTACATAAACATCCACCATTATAGGTCTTCATAGAATGGTCTTGTTGGTAGAAATGAATCAGCCTGACTCAAGCCGCTGGTTGCCTCCCACACAGGAGCATCGGTCAGCACTTGATGCAGGCTGATTAGAAGCTGGACTCCCAACCCCTGCTGGGAAAGTATGCAGCTAAGCCCCTTCTTGGAAGAAAGTGGGAGGTGGGCATTTTTGTCAGCTCCCTCTGTGCTGGGCTCAGGTGTAGAGTATGGAAGTGGTGCTTCTGTAGCCATTATAACTGCTTCTGGGTTTGCTACAATTCTGTGGAACTTGTAAAGGCAAACATCACTGGCTATCAGAGCTGGTGATTAGAGAGCTATCCTTCAGGTGACAGACACAATAGCTTTGGTGCTAGACCTATGCATACGCTCCTCAAGAGAGATAGTGGCAACCTGGTTTGATTGTTGGAGCAAGCTAGAGGGAGAAGGCGGGAGATGTGTCCTCCTGCTTCCCTGGTTTCTGGGAGGATCCCAGCCAGCTCTAGATGTACACTAAGTTAGAAGCCTGTATCTCAATCAGTAGATTTTGAAATATGAGGAAAAATACATTTTCAGGAAAGACTAGGAGAAGAAAGTTTTTGCCTGCTCCTTCAATGCTAATGCCTGGGATGTGGGGTAGCCCATTAAAAGCTACCTCTTTGTGGAGTCATTAGATTTTCTATATATATCATCTGATACAATGAAACTATTAACAGTTAATTGTGTTTTCCTATTCAGTAATAACAGACCCTCAGAAAGAGAAATAAAACATACCCGTTTACAGTTGCATCAAAAGAATAAAATACCTAGGAATACATTTTTTAAGAAGGTGAATGATGTGTGCCCTTATAAGAGAAAGCACAGAAAAAAGAAAAGATAATCCATGAGGATGACTTGGAAATTAATAATCTTACAATTGGCCATTCTACCCCAAGCAATCTACAGATTTAACGTAACCTCTACCAAAAGGTCAAGGACACTTTTCAAAGAAACAGAACACAAAATTCTAACTTATTATAGAATCACAAAAGACCCCAAATAGGCGAAGCAACCCTGAGGGACAAGCCAGAGGTAGCATAATTCTTGGTGTAAAATACTACAGAACTGAACTGCAGTAACAAGTGCAGTATGGTGCGGGCACAAAAATAAGGACATCCAACAGTACCACAGAATAGCGTCCAGAATTAAACCTGTGCATACACACAAATAATACTAAAAAGGGGGCCAAGAACACCAGGTGGTGAGAGGATGCCTCTTCAACAAGTGGTGCTGGGAAAACTGGCTACACACAGGCAGGACAATGAAAGGAGGTCCTATCTTCCATCATTCACACAATGGAGTTAACAGGCTTGAAGAAAACAAAGGCGGCAAGCTTGGCACTTTCTTGGTGATAACTGGTGTGTTTCTTTGACTCCACACTAAAAGCACAGGCAGCAAAAAGATAACAAATGGGCCCACCTGAAACCAAAACCTCGGCATAGTAGAGGAAACCATCAACAAAATGAAAAGACGAATTATGAAATGGGCATATTGTGCTACCTTCCCCCCGCCCTGCTTTAAAATAAGCAACACAAGAGAGCTTAAGAATTCTAGCATTCTCCAAGAGCACAAACACAATTGCATGTTGTCGTCATAGAAAGGGGCTTCAGAACAGGGGTCATTTTTTTCTGAGCCAGAGAGCTAGCTTCCTCCCTACTTACTCTACAGCTTGTAGGACGATATTTACTGAAGGACCTTGAGAGATTTATGGCTGTCATAGTTGTCACGCAGACTCGCGATGGGTCAGATTTCTATAAATTTTGAATCTGTGTCTGTGCTCTTAATGTTCAGTTCATCATATCTAGCTGCATGAAGAAGAATATAGGAACAAAGTAATTTTCATGCAACAATTCCATTTGCTACTCCAGCTAACAATGGGATAACACTTCTTTCATTTAATTCAATCATTCAACAAGCATACATTCCATTATTTTTTCAGTTATTGTGTTAGGAATATCATTTGTGGTCTTTCCTGGAAATGAGGTAATTACCTGAACTACTTTTCACATCCATAGGCCTGCCATTTACGTTCCTTAGTTATAAACCCAAGAGGGTAATTGATGAACTCTATTACAGCAAAAATATACAAAAGAAAGGTACCTATTGGAAACCACAAGACCAGGTTCCAGTTGTGAGTTTGGTATGTGCAAGAGTCACATGTCTCCTCCCTACGTCTCACTGGTTTCTTCATTGTTGAAAATAATTTTTTTTTGCTGAAACACCAAAGAGATGTCTTGGAAATTACATACAATATGTACCAGGCGAAGTATAAAGCACTAAACACATTTAAACTTACATTAAATAGTTACTTTCATCTTATCACAATGGTAGGATTGCATCCATTCATATAAGCTTAAGCAGCAAAGTTCATAAAATGGGAATTGAATCTTTTTGTTTTATCCTCTCCCGAGGATATACTTATTCATTTTAGAGAGAGAGCAACACCTATTGGTTGCCTTCCATACATGCCCTGACTGGGGATGGAACCCGCAACCTTTTGGTGTATGGGATGATGCTCTGACCATCTGAGCCACCTTGCAGGGCAGAAAAGAATCTTGAAATATTTGTAAAACATTTTTATAGATGTATTTTAGCATAAACATGTATCGCCTTCCGTTAGTGTTTCATTTTCTTAAATTCCAGTCAAATGGTAATTTTATATTTTGACAAAATGATGGCAAAGCCTTGCCTTTCTTGCTCATAATAGCGATCCATCTGAAAAATGATCATTTAAGTCACTGTCTAATCCTGAATCACACAAGAGTGACCTCCAAATCATAAACATCTCATGTGGAGCAAGTTATTTTCCAGGTATATTGGAAATTCCTTCCAAAGTACAATTTGTATGTTAAATTTGAAGTCTAATCTACTGGAAAATAGCTACTGCCAACAAACAAAATAAGACATTTCTGTAAAACCATACTTAGTTTTACACTAAATTTGAAGTTACATAATATCCAGGTGGCATTTTTCTCAACACCTGCTGTCTATACTATGTTTCAAAAATATATCAAGTTTTCTAATTAGGCAATTCTGTGCATGTGTTTATAACCAGAAAAGTTGTACCATAGAATCATGACTTTAACTTGACTATTTAATTGAGACAATATTGCAACTATATTTAGTTATTAGTGTATTTGTAGAATCGCTAGAATATGATATGACAATAAAGAGGATTTCAATAAATTAACAGAAAGCAACACTTACAACTCTTTAAAGTAAAACCTATTTAGATTTCTAAAAAATGTTTCTTTTATGTAAGGTATTGGGAAATTGAAATACAAGTAAGAGAAACTAATTTTAGAACGTCTGTTAGCTAAAATTAATACTACATTTACTTTTAAACAAATTTAAACAAGTTTGACATCATATCTTGCATTTAACGTACTTATCTTGCATTTAACTTTCCCACAATTTGTTTTTATAGAAAGTTTTCAATGACCGTCTATAGTGATTTGAATATATTTTTTTATTTATTAAAACATTTAGTACCTTTAATGTAAGTTGAAGTATCTTAAGTGAATTGAATATACATTAGCATTGTGGAATTTATCTTCAGATAATTATTTTTAGTAATATAATTGCATCCAGTTAGACATTATATGTATATATACAAAAGTAAAAAACAATCCTGAAACCTGTGAACTGGAAATACTTTTAGAGCTAATTTTTCCTCAAACTGTAAAGGAGTTAGGCAAAAAAATGTAACTTTCACAGTGTATTTCCCCAATAAATTCCTTCCCTTAGAAGACTGATGCTGGGACTAATGAAACCTGAGGACAAACAGGTGGGTATGACTTATGACATGAAATTGCGGTATTCCGGGAGGTAGGCGAGTGTGGACCTCCATTTAACCTCCTCTCTGGCTCTCGTGTGTCTTAAAAAAATCGCACAGGCAGTTTCATTTAACCAGCTCACTTTAAATTGTTCCTTGAGGCTGATTTTGTAAAACTTCTTTGATATTTTATAGTCGTACAGTTTTATGAGCACCATAAATGCCACAAACCTCAGAAATGGCATAGCATTTCAACAGGAACATCTTTTCTTAGAATCGGGATGAACTTAGTGTCTTCTGAAATCTATTAGCAGTCTCACTCCGTTTAAATTTCACCAGACTACATAACGCGCCATTAGTTTAGTGTAATATTACCCGGAGTACTTTTATTACAGATCCTCATTACTTACATGTGTGTTTTTTTCTGAGAAAATAATTTATAACCTGCAAATAACACAGCAATTTCAGGTGTCTGTCTACTAAATTCAAAACTTAGTGGTACATCTATAAGCACAGTGAAGTTACTCTTCAGAAAGCCCTAGTCACACAGCCACTGGGGATTGACACACGAGGGAAAGAACATTTATTATTTTTGTATCAGGACACTAAGAAACAATAATAAACCTAAAATCTTACTGTTGTAGCTTCACAGTGACCAGCAGACAACAGTGGCAGAGTGGACCCAAGTGTCTGCAGTTGATGTTCCTACTATATTCAATGTCTCATACCTAAAAAAAAACAAAAAAACAAAACCCAAAACATGGCCTTAAAAAGGCATCATATTCATTTTAATTCTTGAAAAACAACAGGGATGCTGTCGTTTTCCAGGTTTTTAAATCTTTCCTTTGGAACCAAGTCCCTTTTTCTACCTACTATATATTTTTTTAAAAAAATTATAATAAAGCCTGTGAGATGCACAAAGGCTCCAATTTCCTTTAGTATAAGTGGAATCCCTCCTGCTGGGATGTAAAGGACTCTTCGGAGCTTTAGCTATGAGAGAGCAGTAATTGCTTGTTCTAAGCCCGAGCACTGCCACTTAGGTCAAGACGATGGTCTCTAGACGCACCTGGGATGCTTTCCCCACGGTGAGCTTTTGAAAAGATGATATGGATTTCACAGCTGCATTATTGTAGTTTGCACGGAGAAGCAAAAAGCTCAGACAAACGGCGGAAAAGGGAATCATTCTAACCTCAACCAGAAAGCTATTGTTAACTCTGCACAGGAATCCAATTAAAGAATATCCAAGAGAAAAACAGCGCTAGTGGAGATAATAATGAACACTTCAGATTAGCTTTTAAGAGCTGCATTTTAAAAGTGTAAAAAAGAATGACATTGAGCCACATCCAATTAGTTCCATAAGGAAAACGAAACTGTGAGAATTGGGTGTCCTTAAGCTGATAAGACAAAATTATTTTGCCCTTAAATAGATGGGAACATTATGTAGCTTTGCATTTTACATTACTGAAATAGAGATATAAGGAGTAAAGCATGAGATGGTGGACCTTGAAGAGACCGTTCTAGCTTATTGTAAATACTAGGTGTGTAACCTAAGGCCCCATAACAAGTATTGATGGGTGCGGAATAATATCAGCAACCATAACATAGACAAACTTTGACCATAACAATAATGCCTGTTTACTAAGAGGCAGGCCTTTCTTTGTTAAGAACTGGCCATCTCATTTAATCCTCTCAATAACCCAGCAAGGAAACACAATTAACCACATTTTACAAGTAAAATCAATAGGTATAGTTGCTCACATCGCTGTAACTAGTAAGTGACTGGAGTATTGATTATACCTTAGCCTGTCCTACTACAGTTTACTCTTAATCCAATTATATCAAGCTGATTTTTTTAAAATAGCATTTGTATCAAACCCATGATATATTTTCCTAATTAAGTTCATGATTACAAAACCATGTGAAGTAAACTATTATTATTCCCATTTAGAAATGATACAAGAGAGATTTAAAGAGGCTTAACTGGTTTCCAAAGCCACACAAACTGGCAATAGCTGAGAGAGGATTTATATCCATGCTTTCTAGGTCCAAATATAATGTTATTTCAGATATCCCACCATGGGGAATGCTTCAGAACAATGCTGCTCAACTTTTTTTTTTTAAACACACCTGTTATTTTTTCAAAGCTCTGGAGCACACCATGACAGAAAAAAAGTAAACGTTTTCCAAAAATAAAATTTACATACTTGTTATACTTGCTGACATTTTAATATATTTAATATTTTTGATAGGTCTAGAGGCCCGGTGCATGGAATTCATGCACTCGGGGTAGGGGGTGTTACTCAGCCCAGCCTGTGCCCTCTCGCAGTCCAGGAGCCCTCGGGGAATGCTGGCTTAGGGAGCAGGCCTAAGCCATCAGTCGGACATCCTTAGTGCTGCTGCACTCGCCAGATGTGAGCAGCACTCCCCCTGTGTTGAGCATCGGCCCCCGTGGTGGTCAGTGCACATTATAGTGCCCAGTCATTCCGTCAATTTGCATATTAGCCTTTTATTATATAGAATTTTATGCTATAATATAAAGTATAAACAAATATACATACCTTATAGTATCTGCTTTAATAAAAGAATATGCAAATTAGCCATCACTCCAAGACACCTAAGCCATGCCCACCAGCCAATCAGAGTGACTGTATGCAAATTGACCCATCAAAGATGGCAGTTAATTTACATACACAGGAGAGTGAAGACTAAAGATAGTGTAGAAGGAAGCCAAGTGCTACAGAAGGGAGCCAAGTGGTGGAGAAGGAAACGGAGCCGAGGCGGTGAAGAAGGGAGGGGAGGAGGCGAAGCTGAGGCGGCAGAGATGGGAGTTGACGCGGCAGAGGAGGGAACTGAGGCGGCAGAGATGAGAGAGAGCTGAGGCGGCAGATACGGGAGCCAAGGCGGCAGAGACGGGAGCTGAGGGGGCAGATACAGGAGCCGAGGTGGGCTTCGCTCTGGCTCAGGAAGCCCTATTCTTGCAGGAATCTTCCTGCAACGGGCTACTAGTCTATATATAAAAGGCTAAGCAACCGACTGTCAACTATGACACGCATTGACCACCAGGGGGGAAGACGCTCAAGAGCTGCTGAGCTCTGGTGACCCGCCCTCTGGGACCGCTCAGGGGATGTCAGAGCCGATTTCGGCCTGATCCCTGTTGGCCAGGTGAGAGACCGCATGCCACAGATGCCCTTGGTGCCGCCCCCTCTCGCCCAGTCCAACCCTGCCGGCCACTTTCTAATTTCTTTTCAATGTGCACAAATCCATGCACAGGGCCACTAGTTTAGTATAAATAACTAAAAAGGATACTGGAAATTATACTTCTACTTATTATAGTAATACACATGGTTCCTAATAATTGTATGTTACTAAAGCTTAGTCCCTACAATAAACATATTCTGGGCTTATTCTTGTTTGATTGTATAAATAACAGCATGCGATATATATATATATATATATATATATATATATATATATATATATATATATATTCTGTATTTTCATAAGAGGAAACTGCTAATAACTATCTATCAAATAGAAATGATCTATGGAGAGACGATGCAAAAGATACTTTACTAGGATATACTTGAAAAGGGTAATACCTAAAACAAGGCATGTAAATTTCACAGGGAAAGTGGATAGCTATATTTCAAGAGTAGCAATTTTAGCTTTGTGCATAGAGACAAGCAGAGTAAATGGTAGAGAATTATGTTGCGTGACAATCCATTCATAAATGTATTGATTTACAACTTAGTCTATGCTTCCTGCAGAATGTGACTCAGCATTAATCAGGCTCCCAAACTCAGCTTACCTGAATCTCTGTTCATTCTCAGCTAACCATATTACATAGCTAATTGCTAAATGTAGTTACTTTGCTTGATGTGACACTTTCCAGCATAATGCATTTATCTGCTATTTGAAATATATATATATATATATATATATATATATATATATATATATATGGATTATACATTGATGGAAATATTGATTTGTTCCACTTATGCATTTATTGGTTGATACTTGCATGTGCCCTGACAGGGGATCGAACCCATAACCTTGGCATATCAGGATGATGCTCTAACCAACTACCCAGGTGGACTTCTACCTGCTATTTTAAAACAAAATATAATTGTTTCACACTGATATTTTGGACTACATAAATATTTTCCTAGTGTAGTATTCCTCTTATAATGCTAAGTGTCTTAATGGTAAAGCTAATTAAATTATTTGAAATTTGCTTTGCAGCTCACTTGGCTATGAAGTCACTATTTAGAAATGTGTGAGATTTAAATTTTCCAAATTATCACACACATTATTTTTTATAACTGACATTTTCTAATTCCAATTATGTCATTATCAAGCCTCCACTCAGTGTGATCCCATCATCCTGCATTTATTTTTTAAAAGCTTTCTGATATTGAATTAAGTCATAGATATCAATCACATTACAGATTTTAAAGTAATAAAGTGGAATTTCATACCTTTGAAAGTATTATGTTTATTTTACTGAGTACTATGAGGTATATTACAATGTCTTTGAGTTTTAAGACAAAATATGGAGAATTTGAAGTCTATGTTTTCCAGTTATTTCCACTACTGTCATTCAGTATTATAAACTCTAATCAAACTACTTACCATGATTCATGCACTAGGAATGGGCAATTAATGTCAGCTACCGTCAGTGGTAGTGGATGCCTCGCTTGCTGCGATGAGAAGGACTATAGGGCTGCATTCAGTTCCAGTGAAGGAGGTTGTTGTAATTAATGAAACTGTATGAAGAGCCCAGGGTATGGAAGGTGCAGTGTTCATCAATCATATTCCTGTCAATGAGTACTTGAAAATGCAGGGTTTGCACCTGTATCTCCATGCCACTTTTGTGGGGTGGTTAAAAGTTAAGGACCGGTTCACATGAATGCCTATCATGAAGTATATTAATCTCCTGGAATTCCTAGAGCATGTGCTAATTTGACTTTTTCTTATCATTTATTCTGGTTTCTGATTTTTAAAAGCCAACAATAAAGTTGCTTTTACATGTTTGCCTGTTCAAGGAACCGTAGTAGGCTAGTATTGTGGATTAACAAAAGATGAAAGGATGAAATGTCGATGATGCCATTGGGAGGGAATTAAAGTATAAGAGTGGCACTTTTTAAACTAATGGCACATGCAAACACATTACTAAAGTGCTGCAGCACACCAAAAAATATGTATTTTTGATCCATTTATACCAGACTGCTATTGTTGTGATGGCTGTTACCAATGTTTTACTTGACAATCTAAGGGACAAAAGGTCAGGGGCCCTGACTAAACAGTCAGGTATTGCATGTTTTAAAATTTTTGTGGCACACGGGTTGAAAATTATACACATCTGGAGGTAGATTTATGCTGAGAAATGGTGTAATCTGATTTGTAGTTTCAAAATGTAATTAATTCTAGCTGCTTTGGACAAAATGGAATATTGCTTCAGAAGTCTATAACCAGATTTTAAGTTTTCTAATTTAAAATATTTTTTCTGGTTCTAGACATTGAAGAGAACTCTTCCAAAACACTAAGCAGTCCACTAAGTATTGAAACAGACTTCAGTGACCACATATAAAAAAATGCTCCAATCAAAACACAAATTGATAAAGAAGATGTGACACATGTAAGCAACAGAATATTGCTCAACCATAAAAAAAAGAAATCTTACTATTTGCGACAACATGGGTATATCAAGAGCTTATTATGCTAAGTGAAGCAAGTCAGAGAAAGGTAAATGCTTTCCAACATAACGGAAATGTGGAATCTAATGGATAACGAATAAACAAACTAATAGATACAGAGAATGAACCAACGATTGGCAGGTGGATAAGATGTTAGGGGACTGGGTGAAAAAGGTGAAGGGATGTAAAGTCAAGCTTAGAGAATATAGTCATCGATATTGTAATAACTATATATGGTGTCAGAAGGGTGCAAGACTTATCAGTGGGATCACTTCACATGTTATATAGTCTGGTTACAATGCTGTACACCTGGAACTAAAAATGCTGAGTGTCAAATATAATTACATTTTTTTCCCTCAAGTTTGTTTTTAAATCACACACACACACATTTACTACACTGTCACATACAGTCCACATTATGTTATGTTATACATACTGGTCTGCATTGACTTTTAAAGAGCCAAGTTCGACTCTTAACTTACCAAGGTTTTCATTTCTGTTATAGATAAATCCTACTTTCTTCCGTTACGTTACACCATTGTTTTAAAAATTACCATAAAATCCAGCAATTTCCATCTTAGATATATGCCAAAAATTACTAAAATATGGTAAGGAGATAATGCCAATTTACTCCAACCTGCAGATGATTAGCAGCCTGGTAGTAAGTATAAATCTACTGAAGGCAAGTAAATAAAGTTTTCTGTGAAAAGTTCTGATGTTATTAACAGTAGGCAATTTAAAAGTGTGGGGTAAAATGTTTTATCTGCTGATGTTAGTTCAGGTGTTAGGGTAGAGTTTAATCTCTTATGGTTATGAACTTACATGAGTTAGCTTAACAGTTTGTAAAATTATAAACTGCTGGTAATGTTTCTTTTATGTACTAGAGAAGATATATTAGCAGTCTCAAATCCTATTTTTTTAAAATTTAGAGTTTACGAAAGAACGTAGGAGATTGTATTAAGTGTATCTACTTTCCTTTTTTCAGTGAAAATGACTCTGTACTTTAAAACCATTAAGCTGAACAAACAACTAAATTTAAAAATGTAAAGGCTAAATCATATATTGATAATAATTAAAATAGATTGTTAACTACTAATATACAGTGTGTCACCTCAAATGGTTGTGTGCCAAAACCTGAAGCTACCTGTTTGAAGCAGTATGTCTCTGTGTCTATTATTTTGAAGATGTTTTCAATGTGAAATCCAAAACCAGAAAGCATTGTAGTGAAGAAGAACATTTTATTTGGAGCAGAAGCTGACAGGATCAGGCTTCTAAAACAGGAAATTATTTGTGTGTTTATCTTTTTATGCTTCTGGTATTATGAGATCAGTGATCTTCTGATTTAAGTTGACACTTTGTGATCTTAAAGATGGGCACCTGAGAAGCTGTCTGATTTCTATGTTTTCCTCCCTAAGGAGCCCTATTTATCTTAAATAAAAGTTACAGGAAAAATAGTGATTTTATAATATTTTTTGAGCATTATTAAAATCTTTATTGCAGTGAAATCTATTTATATCTAACATAAGTGTGTTTTTCTCATGCCTATTTTAGTTTTTCCATGTATTATGACTTGTGTTACTGTTCATGGATTTATTTTCTACTTAGGTTTCAATGATGTTCTGGGTGTGTCTCTACCACAATAAAGAACAGGAAGAGACAGGGCCAGAGGTACACATATGTCTAAAAATGTTACATATTTTGGTATATCACAGTTTCACTCTAAGAGATAATTGCTTTATACCATTCAGAAAACTTTAACTGTATGGCTAGAGCTATATACAAATACTAACAATTTACATATTTTATATTTACTCATTCAATGCATATGACTGTGCTTTAATATTAGTTCTTTGGGAACCTTGATTTTTTGTCACTTTATGCATATACTGTAATTTATATAACCACTAATAGTACACTTGTTTCAGTCTTTTACTACCACTAAGGTTGAATCAATAAAACTTAACATTTCTTATATAAATTAAAAACACCTTAGATATTTAGTCAATACTTAGTCAAATTTTACTTTTTGAAAGATACGGCAAAATGGGACCATAGGACCATATATTTATTTAAATTTTCTACTTAGAATTTTAAACTGTCTCTTGCACAGAGTGATAGAAAGTTCATTAAAATGGAGATGAAGGTCTAGTCTTATAATGGACTCTATTATAATAAATTTCTATCCTGACTTCACTCTTCAGGTTATGTATAAATTCAAGATTTAAAAGTAAGCATCAGACTAGGAGAATGGGTTACAAAGGACAAACTAATAGTCAATATTTGTATTAAATCTCAGGAAGTTTTTATAATTATAAAATATTCCTAGCATACAGATTGCTGACTATTACTACAGAAAATCCAAAACTGAACATATATCTATATGTGATTATAAATTCATTATTTCTCACCTTAACTGGGCCTTCAACACTGATGATATTAGCTAGTATAGCTTTACTGTCCACTCTTCATTTCACCTCTGCTTCAAGCTGTGAAAAATTCTAGTTCCATTTTCTTCACTCACCAATGGCCTTGCCTCAGAATTGCTAGGGGGAAAAATAGCACAAGAGCTGTCATTAGAATAGTTAATTATTCATCTTCCAAACAAAAGTATAAACCTACTGGCATTTATATGTTGTCCCTAAACTAGTAAGTGTTCTGCCAAAGAACAGGTCAGATCTGAACACCAGCCCCACCTGCCTTCTCACTAATCTGCTCCAACAAATACCATTTTCTCTCTTCTCCATATTCAGGATCTTCCTCCACATGGGATCTTTACAGTCAATTGTGTTCTCATTTTCAAATCAAACAAAAATAAACAAATATAATGAGATTCCACACAACTGTCTCAACCAAATATTTCTAATCATTTAAGGAGGAAATTATACTAATCTCTTTCAGATACTAGACATAGAGGGAATGCTTCCTAAATCATTGTATAAGGCCAGCCTTACCTTAATACCAAAAGTAGATATTTATAACGAAAGAACTAGAGACCATTATTTCTCATTGAACATAGATGCAAAAACATTCAACAAGATATTACTCTACTAAATTCAACAATGTATACAAATATTTAAATACCACAACCAAGTGTGATTATCCTAGGTACGCAGGGCAGTTTCAGTATTCTAAAAATAATATAATCTATCACATCAACACACTCAATAAAGCATTGTTCATATCAAGAGATGCAGGAAAAGCATCTGCAAAATCCAACTCTCAGTAAACTAAGAATAGAGGGAAATTTGATTAAGAATATCTTTACAAAACTCTAGCTAACATCATACTTCATTGTGAGAAACTTTATACTAAAATCATGTTCAAACAAGTGTGTCTCCTCTCATTACCCCCTTTTAAAATTGTACTGGATGTCCTAGTTAATGCAAGAAGACAAGAAAAATAAAAGGTATATTGATTGAGAATGAACGTATAGAATTGTCTGTTTGCAGATGACTTGATTGTCCATGTATAAAATTCATAAAAATTGACCAAAAAAAAATCCCTGTAACTCAAAAGTAATTGTAATAAAGTTGTTGGAGGATACAAAAGTCATTAATTTTCCATATACCATCAATAAATATGTAGAACTGAGGTTAAAAACACAATGCCGTTTATATTAGCAGCCTAAAAAATGGAAATAGCATAAATCTAATTATGTACAAGATCTATGTAAGTAAAAATTTCATAAGCTGATGCAAGAACTCAAGAAATAAACATATGGGAAGGTATTCCATATTTAAGTAAAAGGATGACTCAATATTTTCAGGATCTCAGTTCTTCCCACTTGATCTTTAGATTCAATGCAATCTCAACCGAAATCCTAATAAGTTATTTTGTGGATATACACTAACTCATTCTAAGATTTATCTGGAGAGGCAAAGACCCGGGATAGCCAACACAATATTGACACAGAACAGAGTTAGAGGATTGTCACAATAGGGCTTCAAGACTTACAATAAAACTAAATAAGACAGTGAGCTATTGACACAAAAATAGACGAATAGATCAAAGGAACACAAGAGAGAGCCAAGAAATATACCCCATTGATATACCCAACCGATCTCTGACAAAAACAAAAGAAATAAAATAGAACAAAAATGGTTTTTTGAACAAATGGACCTCCACATGCCGATAAATGAACCTAGACCATAACTTACACTCACCAGAAAACTTAATTCAAAATGGGTCAACAAACCACAGTGTAAAATACAAAACTGTAAAACTTCCAGAAGATGGAAAATCTAGATGACTTTGATGACATTTTAGATACAACACCTAAGACACAATACATGAAAAGCATAGTTGCTACTAGTAACCTGGACTTCATTAAATTAAAAATGTTCTGCTCTGCAACAGACAATGTCATGAGAACACACAAGCCACAGACTTAGAGAATATATTTTAAAAAGACATCTGATAAATGAATGTTCTATAAAATATAGAAACACCATACCTAAAACTAAACTGAAAGCAAATAACCCTGTTAATAATGGGCCAAATCTGCCCATCGACTGTGCCTCAGTGTTTGAGCATTGATCCAGGAACTAAGAGGTTACAGGCCAGAGCACATGCCTGGGATGCAGGCTCAATCCCACAGAGGGGCCTGCAGGAGGCAGCCTGTCAATGTTTCTCTCTGTCACGCTCCCTTTCTCTCTCTCTCAAATCAATAAATTGGCCAAATCTTTTAACAGACATCTCACCAAAGAAGTTATGTGGAGGTTAAATAAGCGTGAAATAACGCTCCACATACTATCCCATCAGGAAAAGGTAAGTTGCAATAGCAAGATACCACTACACGCCTATTAGAAAAGCCGCCATCTTGAACACTGACACCACCAAATTCTGGTGGAGATGTGGAGCAATAGACACTTTCAATTATTGCTGGTAGAAAGGCAAAATGGTACAGCCGCTTTCGGAACAGTTTAGTGGTGTGCGTGTTTTTTAATCTAAAAGTAAACATACTCCGAACACATGATCAAGCAATCATACTAAATATTTTCCCAAAGGAGTTGAAAATATATTTCCACACAGAAACCTACTTATTGATGTTTGCTACATCTGTACTGATAATTGCCCAAATTTGAAAAACAACAAAATAATATATATTAGGGATTGGAATATACAAAAATATATAAATTGGTACACCTATACAATGGGATGTTTCATAGCAATAAAAATAAAGGAGCTATCAAGCTATAAAAAGACATAAGGAAGGAATGCATGTGACTAAGTGAATGAAGCAATATGTAAAGTATAAATACCCTATGAATCCAACTATAAGGCATTTTGGAAAGGCAAAAGGATAAAGAATAAAAAGATGATTGGCTTCTAGTGGATAATAAGGGGTGGAGGGGTTAATAGGAAAAATTCAGAGGACTTTTTATAGTATTAAAAAATACTCTGTATAAAGCTATAATGGTGGATGTATGTCAATAAATTTGTCCAAACTCCTGGAATGTACAACACTAAGAATGAATCTTAATATCAACTACTAGAGGCCCGGTGCACAAAAAGTTGTGCACTCGGGGGCGGGGGTTCCCTCAGCCAGGCCTGTGCCCTCTCCCAGTGTAAGACCCCTCGGTGGATGTCCACCTGCTGGCTTACGCCTGCTCCATGGGCATAAGCTGGCAGTCAGATATCCCTCTGGCAGCCTGGGAGCCCTCAAGGGATGTCCACTTGCCAGCAGGGAGCAGACCTAAGCTACAGTTGGACATCCTTAGCACTGCTGAGGAGGCTGGAGAGGCTCCCACCACCATCGCTGTACTGGAAGCCATCAGCCTGGCTTGTGGCTGAGCAGAGCTCCCCCTGTGGGAGTGCACTGACCGCCAGAGGCAGCTCCTTCATTGAGCGTCTGCCCCCTGGTGGTCAGTGTGTGTCATAGTGACCAGTCATTCCCAGTTGTTCTGCTGTTAGGGTCAAATTGCATATTACCCTTTTATTATATAGGATGGTCTCTTCTTGATAATGATGTGTCCATGTAGTTTCATTAATTGTAATAAATGCATCACTCTAGTGAAGAAATATTGTTAATGGTGAAGGCTATGCATATGTGGGAGATAGAGTGTACCTTTCCAGCTCAATTTTGCAGGAAACTAAAACTGCTCTAAAAAATAAAAGTATTTTAAAAATAGGAATATTCAACTGAAAATTGATGAAATAACTACTGAAGCAAACGACATCCTATATTTTAAAATACCAGAAAAAAATTGATAATGATCCTCACAGAATAATCCATACATGTGGCACTTTCAGTATTCCTAATAAAAAATGATAATGTACTATAGGCAATATTATAATACTCAAAACATAAGGTTTTTAAATTGTATATTTTATTTACATAGTAATTATTTTGAACTCAATAACTGTTTAACAATGTTAGTAATATAAATTCAGCAGTTATTAAATACTGATTATCTTATAGTTTGCTATTGTTTTTATGTAATAAGGAATTATTCTAAATATCTAATCTAATAAAAGAGTAATATGCAAATTGGCTCCCACTCCATTACACCTAAGCCACGCTCACCAGCCAAGCCACACCCACCAGCCAATCAGAGCCACTATATGCAAATTAACCCAGCCAAGATGGCGGCCGGCAGCCATGGAGCTGGAATAAGCAGGAGGCTTGCCCTGGCGATGGAGGAAGCTAAGGTTCCTGTCTACCTAGGTTGGCTGTGACCTTCGCTCAAGGCAATAAATTTTCAATTATAGAAGATAAACAAACCTCAGTTACCCGCTGCCAGCCTTGGGCTCAAGGAAGTGCTGGGAGCCTGGGTTGTCTGGGGCAACATGACCTGGGCTCTGGTTAAAGCAACAAAGTTTCAAATTTAGAAGTTAAATAAATCCCAGATACCAGTTTCCTGCCAGACTTGCTGCAAACAGCCATCAGCCACTCACCCAGGCTGGCCAGGTACCCCAGCAGGAACTCCCTCCCTAAAAGGGGTGTGGCCAGCCTGAAAATGGCCCTCAGCTCCTCACCCAGGCTGGCCAGACATCCCAGCAGGAACACCTCCCTGATCCGGGACACCCTTCAGGGCAAACCAGCCAGCCCCCACCCATGCACCAGGCCTCTATCCTATATAATAAAAGGGTAATATGCAAATTGACCCTAACAGTAGAACAACTGGGAATGATTGGTCACTATGACACACACTGACCACCAGGGGGCAGACGCTCAATGCAGGAGCTGCCCCCTGATGGTCAGTGCACTCCCACAGGGGAGCTCTGCTCAGCCACAAGCCAGGCTGACAGCTGTCAGCACAGCAATGGTGGCGGGAGACTTTCCCGCCTCCTCAGCAGAGCTAAGGATGTCTGACTGCAGCATAGGCCTGCTTCCCGCTGTCAAGTGGACATCCCCCAAGGCCCCGAGGGCTGCAAAAGGGATGTCTTGCTGCCAGCTTAGGCCCATTTGCTTGGGGAACGGGCCTAAGCCAGCAGGTGGACATCTCCTGAGGGGTCCCAGATTGCTAGAGGGCACAGACCGTGCTGAGCGACATCCCCGAGTGCACAACTTTTTGTGCACTGGGCCTCTAGTCTTAAAATAATTATGTATTTTTATAACAAAATTTTATGTATTTATATAATAAAACTTATATTCTGGATGTGTGAAAGGTATTATATCAAATATCAATACAATAAAAAATAGATCACCTGAAGTGTGATCTCTGCTTATTTCCTCATAATTCGTGGCTTCACAGTTTGGGCAGCTCTCAATTGAGATGGCTCTCTCTCTACTCCCCATGGAATCAGCAGGGCTCCCTTCTGCTTCTGCATGTTAGCCAGTGATTTCAGATCTCATATCACTCACTGAACAAGAATGGCAGTGGCATGGAGCTGTCAGCGAGGGCACCTATGTGTGCCTCTTGAGGCCTCTCCACAGGCTACCTCATATGGCAGCTGGGTCCAAGAGGGTCACAGCAGAATCTGCGGTCTCTTGAAGTCTTCACTTAAAAGTTGATATAACATACTCTACTATCATGTGATGGTTAAAGAAATTCTCAAGAGCAGTCTAGATACAAGGGCTAGAAAAATTCACTTCACTTACTAATGAAACTGAAAAGTCGTGTTGCAAAACAAAGCCTCTAACAAGAGGTGTTGGTCATTGTAGGCCAACTCCTTAACAGCTGACTCCAGTAACCTGAACATTTGGCAGTTTGCAGAGAAGGCACAGGTTGGAAAGCCTTGGAAAGCCCCAAAGCTCTGCTTTGGGGATGAAAAAGTTGAGAGGTAAACAAATAACAGAAAAGAAATGAAGCCTTTAAGCAAGATGCTGATCTATGGATTAACATTACGCTGTAACTCCATAAATAGGAGTTTAATTTCACTTGACAAGATTTGCATGTACAGGGAACAGAATTTGTAGCTCTGATTTCACTTGTTTTTAGTCACTGTACTTCCATTGTTTGATACTGTGAGTGTCCCCACATTAGATTATTGCTTGAAATAAGCAATGCTGTCATTCATTAAAACTTAAGATGGTGCTTCCAGTTCTTAAAATATGTAAGACATTATTTGCTCATGCTAAAAATATGAAAAGAAATGGATGACTTGATAGAGAAAGGAAGAAGAGAGAAGAAATTCAGAAAGAGGACATGCTTATTAGGATAATGACATATGCTAACAACTTATTAATATAAAGTCCAATTCATATCTATTATTTGAAATTCACTTTGTGGGAAATAACTAATCTCCAGAGACAACGTTTCTAATAATTTCCCTCTTCTGGGGCCATCAACCAGTGTCAAAATATTGGGATTTTTATGAAGTGATTGGGGGCAGGAAACTAACATTTTCTTTAAAAAAGTGTTACAGATCAAATGAAGTAGAGAGATAAATCAAACAAGCAAGATGATCCAAACAGAAATAAAGTTATTGCATACCAATGAATATATATATATATATATATATATATATATATATATATATCCATCCTATATAATAAGAGAGGAATATGCTAATTATCCATTACGCGGTAACATCACAACCAATCTACAAGTGGTGGAGAGCTACAGGAGGTCGGGGCAGTGGGCAGAGAGCTATAGAATGGCGGGGCATCGAGCTATGAGCAACTGAGAGCTACCAGCGGTGGTGGGTGGGTGGCCAGCTGAGGCAAGCAGCAGCAAGCTACTCATGCACGGATTCGTGAGCAGGGCTACAGGCTACTATGTGTGTGTGTGTGTGTGTGTGTGTGTGTGTGTGTGTGTGTGTGTGTGTATCAGCTACATATAATCAGTTACACATACACATGTATATGTGTATTTTAAATTTATTAAATATTTTAAATAGATTTTAAATAGATTTATATTAAATATTTTAAATATATTAAATATATTTTAAATATATTAAACATTTTATAAATTTATAGTTAAAAAGGACTATTGCTAACAAAAAATCATTCAAAGTCTAAAATAAAATCAGACACACACACACATGCCTAGGGCCCATGGTGTAAAGCCCCTTCTGACACAGTCAAGTCCTTCATCTTAGATCTTAGTTTAGGCACAGAATGATTTATCAGTTACAGAGTTCAACTTCAACTTTTTATGTACTCTTCATTTTCTGTTTTCTCTCCTGAGATTATTTCTTTCCCCCAGGGGTTTGGGGTATTGTATAGTATCTTTGATACTTTCTCCCAACTTTTAAAGGAGAGGCTCATCATCATAGGAATGAACTGGGGCCAACATGTTCAGTGATCAAGGTCTCAGGTCCTGTCCCCTCTGCAGCGATGGCTCCTTCAGGCAGTGGTGCATATCCACGGAAGGCCGAACCTGCTCCTTCACTGCCCTACTTATGTCAAGCATCACAGGATTAATGGGAAACTCTTTGTTAACCTGTTTGTTCTCCTGATGGTTTCTATCTCCCCCCTTTCAGTGATTCAAACTCTTTTATTCTTAATTCAGGTAAAATCTGAATGTATCCAGTCTGTCTGTATATCAAAAAAAGAGAGAGATAAACTGTAGAGAAAACGTACCATAATCTTCCTCCTATCCCAGCATATTTTATGCTCCCAAATTACAAATATTTACTTCTCTGTGGCCTAAAACATGCTTGGTTCTGTCTGAAGCCATGCACCAATGGTGGCATCCTTTACAGAGTATACGCATATGGGAAATCCATGCATTAACACTTCTTTACACAGTTCTAACTGTGAGATGCAGATATTTCACTTTCAATAGTAAATGCATTAAAAACCTTTCACATCAAGCAACATATATTTTAATAGAAATATAACCTGGATATTTCCTAGCTTTTGAGGTTTGTTAATATCTTTATATTATGTCCTGTTATCACATTAAGATTGCACTTAATTCCCTACATTACTTTTGCCTCAAACTCCAAAGTGTAAGCAATCCAAAAGATATGAGTGCATTTACATACCTATATTATGTGGTGACCTTAATTAAAATTATTTTACTTAAAATAATTTATAAGTAAAACTGTTATTCATCCAAGAAGAGATGTTTAATGAGCAGGTAGATGTATGAAACAAACAAAAAAAAAATTAAAGACAGCTCTGAAGATGTTGTTTGGGGATATCTTGCAGCACTTCCCAATAGCCAGGCAAATTTGATCTAGAAAAATGCCTATTATTTTATAATATTAAGTTAATATTATAAAATATTAATTTAAAATGGCCCTATGTAGGGTCTAAGTGTGCAAATATCTACTCTTCATATAACACATTCTTAAAGAAATACTGATTATAAATCCTCAATACCAATATTGTTAGTTGTATTTCTTTAAATATTTAATTTTGGTGTTATTCACAAAGAAAAATAAACTAATATCAGTACAATAATTCAAATTTTCATTTGTAACCATATCTCCAAAAAGGGAAATAAGTGCACATATCTATACACATACAGAGTGGGTAAAAGTAGATTTACAGTTGTTCAAACAATTAATACACAATAATACAAGAGTAAATTCTGTTTCATAAACTCACAACTTTAAACCTACTTTTGCTCATCTCTGTATATGCGTACATGCGTGCGCATACACACACACATACAGAGGAAAAAAGAGAACGGAAGTTATCAAAGAAATTTATTTGATTTTCTATTGTTTATTTTTCAATATCATCATAGTCATTAATGAAGCCAAGATAAAAGTACACTTATAGTTACTAGATAAGAATTCAAATAGTGTGAGAAAAGTTGATTGTAGGCTAAGGATGGGGAACCTTATATCTGCCAAGGGCCATTTGAATATCTGTAACATCATTTGAGGGCCATACAAAATTATCAACTTAAAAATTAGCCTGCTATATCTGGTCACACATTTAGTTCACTCACCGCTAATGCCTTGGCAAGGCCAGACCAAATGATTTTTGGACGTTATATGGTTCATGGGCTGGATGTTCCCTACCCTCGTTCTAGGCATGAAAAAAAATCTTATAAGTTTCCTAAGAGTAGATTTTATTTTAGGGAAAAAGAAAACGTATGTATATGTCCTGATGTATAAAATAGGTAGGATAGCATGTGTATTTTATCCAGATGTAAAGATTTAGACAAGGCGTCTTTACCCAAGAGATACTAAGAGTTCAGATGCACTAGACTAAATGCTGCTGTTAGAAAGCCGTGTACATATTGTAATTGCACAGAAGCGACAGTGCAATGACAAGCACGATGTCTTTTTATCTGTAAAATGTCAGTCTTTATTAAAACAACGCGTAGCTGCCAATACTTTAGCATTTAACTTCCTTAGTGTAAAATCAATATTTCAATGGAAGCTAATTACACCGGGCATTAACGAACAAAAAACATCTTGTCTTTTCAGGTGACTTAGAACTAAAAGGACGTTCAAGCACACGTCCACTACGAGTAAATGCTAATTGGCCTGCTGACAATTTATTAAATGATTCCATGGGAAAGGTGATTTATTTGATGATACAGTTTTAATATTCTGCTGCTAAGTGGGCAGGAACCTCCTTACATTCAACTACCATTAACTGGGGAAGCTTTGAATATTTGCATCAATGAGGATCCACCAACTTTTTTAAGAAAGGAGAGGGTAGTGTGTCCACCAACAAAGATGGAACCATCTTGGCAAGTGGAACAGGCCAAAAGATAAGACACTTCTTTGTTTGCCCCTAGATTCTTCCTTTATGAATCTTCTCTCCTCACTCCCTCTCACCCATTCATATATTTTGACACATTGGCAGATGTGGGAAGATTATAAATATGAAAAACCGCCAAATAGCAGAATATCCATTAAAATATGAAGGCAGGGTCTAATTTACACACAAAGTGAATATTTAAACAATATGCAAGCCTCTTCTTCCTTAAAAAAAAATTGATGCTATTTTTATCCAGGGTGAGGGAAATTAGTTTTATTGGTTTCCTACTGCTGCTATAACAAATTATCACAAAGTCAGTGGCTTAAACATGTAAAGTTGTTTTTATAGCTCTGGAAGCCAGAAGCCCAGAGCAGCTCACACCAGACTACAGTGTCAGCAAGGCTGCCTACCTCTCTGGAGACTCAGGGGTGCAATCTGCTTCTTTGCCTTTTCCAGCTTCAAGAGGCTGCCTGCAGACCCAGGCTTCTGACCTCCTTCCTCTGTGTGTATTTCAAGTTTTTCTTATATATTCACATGTCTCTCTGACCACAGGTGGGAAAGGTTCTCAGCTTTTAAGAGCTGGTGGGGTTAGAGTGCGCCCACCTGGAAAATCCAGGATTGTCTTCCATCCTAATTTCCTGAATCTTAATCACAACTGCAGAATCCATGTAACATAATATGTGCACAGCTGTGTGTGTGTGTGTGTGTGGGGGAGGTAGGTAGTCATTATTCTATCACAGTTACATTTCCCCCAAGAGAATGCTGCTCATAAATTAGGAACATTCAGAAAATGTCTGCACTTTTATTGACTGCCTATTTCACTTCTAAGATGGATGCTGGGAAAGGGACAAAGGACTCTGCAAAGCCTGACCCTGAGACACCCACTTATCTGCCTTAACTGCTGGTGTAAGTAAAGATGCTGTTTCCTTTCCAAATCCCAAACTATTGCTTCTCAAGGACAGAACAGAATTCACACAGAGAACTCTGGATAAACAAGGACTCTGGGAAATGTACTTTCTAAGCTTCCAAACTTGGTTTAAAAAAAAAGAAAAGAATCGAAAGATATAGAGATACAAATACTGGAACTCAAAGAAAACGTGTCCCTCAACAGTTGGACTAAATTTAAATCAATACTGTAGGTATAAGTCACACCTCAGCATACTAAAGTTTTACAGAATTTTTTTCAGTTACTTTTGCAATTAAAGATGTTTTAGATGTGAAGTGGTTCATGTGTCTCAAATTATTAAAATACTGACCTATATAACTGTGTGTATGTTTGCCAGTTTGTTTCAAATAACCTCTTTGGGCATTTATTTTTGAGAACTTTGCTTTTCAGAAGAATTATAACAAACAATGCTATGCGTTTACAAAGTGAGTTCATATTTCTAAGAGAGCAAAGCCATCCATCAGAACCACCTTGCATCTCATTGGGCACATGGGCGTACCCTCAGCTTTCAGGATTGGAAGGTGGCGAAGACCTCTTTTCCCCATTGCATTTAGTAACTGGAAGTGAAGCGCCATATCTCTTTTTCACCTTTATACGTTATAGACATGTGTGTCCAAAATAGGCCAGTTTTTAAAGGGAACAGAGCCGATTAGCAAGCATTTGACTTAAAAGAAGAAACAATAAAATCTTATGTTGTAAACCTATAAAGATCTGAGGGACTTACTTGATACCGCAATGCAGCTTTATCTATCTATTTCAAGTACTGATGAATACAGGAAGATAGTGATCAATAACAGTAAATATATCTAACACTTGTTTCACATGCTTCCTACTTTTTCTTTTCATTTTTCTGTTCTATGCATGGCATTGTGCTAAGCACAGTGATGCCACATTGGAAACTCTATCTGAAATAATACATGTTGTAAGCATCCAAAGACAGTTTTCCCTCACATGGTGACATTATATGAAATATACCCACATATATTTTTTCATATTAATGTATTATTTCATACACACACACACACACACACACACATATACTAGAGGCCCAGTACACAAAAATTTGTGCACTCATGGGGGGTCCCTCAGCCTGGCCTTTGCCCTCTCCCAGTCTGGAACTCCTTGAGGGATGTCTACCTGCTAGCTTAGTCATGCTCCCTGGGGGACTGGGCCTAAGTTGACAGTCAGACATCCCTCTGGCAGTCTGGGAGTCCTTAGGGGATGTCCACTTGCCAGCGGGGAGCAGGCCTAAGCTGCAGTTGGACATCCTTAGTGCCGCTGAGGAGATGGGAGAGACTCTTACCTCCACCACTGTACTGGCAGCCATCAGCTGGCTTGTGGCTGAGCAGAGCCCCCCATGTGGGAGCACACTGACCAGCAGGGGGCAGCTCCTGCATTGAGCGTCTGCCCCCTGGTGGTCATAGTGACCACTCATTCCCAGTCATTCTGCTGTTAGGGTCAATTTGCATATTACCCTTTAATTATATAGAATAGAGGTCTGGTGCATGGGTGGGGCTGGCTGGTTTGCCCTGAAGGGTGTCCCGGATTAGGGTAGGGGGTCCCTGCTAGGGTGCCTGGACAGCCTGGGTGAGGGGCTGAGGGCTGTTTTCAGGCTTGCCAAGCCCTCCAGCAGGGTCCCTCACCCCATGAGGGTGTGGCCGTCCTGGGTGAGGGGCTGATAGCTGTTTGCAGGCTGGCTATGGCCCCCAGTGACCCAAGCTCCCAACAAGGCTGACTGGAAGCAGGTATCTGGGATTTATTTATCTTCTATAATTGAAACTTTGTTGTCTTGAGCAGAGGCCACAGCCAGCCAGGGCAGGAGGGAAGCTTGGCTTCCTCCTGCTTTCTCCAGCTCTGCTGCCAGCTGCCATCTTGGTTGGGTTAATTTACATATAGTCGCTCTGATTGGCTGGTGGGCATGGCTTGGGGCATAGTGAAGGTGCAGTCAATTTGCATGTTTCCTTTTGTTAGATTAGATAATTAGCTAAGATGCTCATTGTGAGAAACTCAACTTTAGAAGACATGCCTTAATTCCTTATGTACAAATGTGAGGGCATAACTATAATACCCATTTCATAGTTAGTTACAAAACAACCATAAAGATGAAAACACTAGTCCGGTCCCTCTCTCTGATCCTCACACACTTGCTCCTTTTCAGCTTGTATAAGCTCATTTTCTGGTATACACCAGTCATTTGGGAAATGAGAGAAATTCATCTCTCTGGGAGCAATGGCATTGATAAACTTGGCAGAGATTTGACCGCCACTTGGGGAATTTGAAAGACTTTCTGATACAGAAAATGCAGTAGCTAAAAATAGAGAACATTTCTTTAAAGCAATAAATAGTTTTATATTAAAACAACAACAAGAAGAATCACTAGAAACAGAACATCATCAAAATTACTCAGGAAAAAACACCCAGATGATTTCCCTCCTTTTTTGGTAAACAGATTGAATTGTCTTTAAAGGTATAATTAACTGAGATAGAAAAGGAAACACTGCACTGAACTGCAAGTAGGTCAGCTCATTTGAGGTTCCTGGCTGCTCTGGCTCTGACAGCTGGCTCTATATATAACGGAGATATACAGATTCTAGTGATTTATTGCTCTTTCTTGCCCTAATGTCTGCTATATAAAAACATGGAAAAGAAAACCTATAGTTTTTCCTTTTTGTTTAGGAAAAATCTACACTGGGGATTTGAGTGTAATTATGAAATAGAGTTCGCTGTCCCCAAGTGCATGAAACACAATGCTAATTACATTTAGACACAGAGGAACTTTGATTGATGAAAAAAATGTTGTGGTACTTTCTGGCTTGATGTATATTTTATCTAAGTTATATTTGATAGTCATATCACAATTGATTTTCAACATTTGAAAATTAAATGGAGTCCCCCTCATCACTAAACATCCATAGACCTAAATATTGGCATCCCTCCCTTTTAAAAATCCCCTCTTAATTTTTGGAATTAATAACATTCTAGAAAAGTCAAAGTGACCTGATTTCGGACTCCAGCAAATCCCACCTCGCTGAATTCATGAGACTCATTTGACCCATTTCAAGGACATCCGGAACAATTCATCACCTGTGTAACCCATTATTTGCCATACTCTACAGGGAAAAGCATGCTTAATTTTAAACTCTGTTTTGGAAAACTACCCCCTGAACATATCTGAAACATTTCACCTCTGAATATCAGCTTCTAAGAGTTTAGTGTTTTGCTCCGTGCCTGCTATCCCATTCCTGTCACCTTGCACTCCTACCAGCAGCCTCTCTCTCTTTCTCTCATGCTCAGGGTTCGCAAAAGCAGCTCATGTGAAAGTGCTACCATCTCCTTCCCACCTCCGACCTCTGCAAATGGCCTTATGCTCCCACTACATCACCAATGTTATTGCTGAGGCCAGTGGAAAATACGGCTCTCTCTCTATATATAAAATCTCCTAAGTAAACAGATGTAAGACTGTTATACTCTCACTCATTCCTTCTTTTGTTCATATGATTTCCAAGAAATGACATTTTGACCTCACCCCCTTTGTTTTCCTTCAGAGCTGCTATTCCCCAGCCAGTTTATCCAAAGAACCTGCAAATAATCTCTTCTCCCCATCTCCTTACTATTTCTGAAATACTTAAAGAAAAACTACATGCTGGTGATTATGAAATTCATACATTCAAAACACTAAACACACACATACACTTTTATTAGTACTCAATCATCGTCTCCTGTGCATATAAAACTCAGTATATGTTAAAAAACTGAGTGAAAATTCAAATTGAGTAAACCAGTATTTGTTAAATAAAAATAAGTGTTAATTTTAAAACAAACACTATATTCTATTTTATTTTTTTCTTAGATGGTCTTGATTTAAGGCTATCTTCATTGTATCATTCTTGCTGATGCTTCTGCTTTAGTTCAAGGCCTTATAATTTCTTTCTTGTATTGCTGAAATATCTTCATAGAATCCTCACCTTTCAAGTGCAGTGCTCAAAAATTCCATGAAAATACCAGTCATAGCACTAACTTCTCTATTTAAATACATTCATTCATCAATGAATTCTTTTAAACTAACACATTCAAAAAATTTTTTTCCTACCTCTCTAGGTCATCACTACTACTCTTACATGCTATGCTACAACCATACTCAGCCACTTTTCATTCCCCTAATGCATCTTATTAACTGACATGTTTGGGCACTTTGACGGAAGTACTTTCTGTCCCACCACAAGTTTATCTTGGTTTGCATAGCACATTATTTTCTTTCAAAATTCAAAGCAATCCCTCAGTCTTTTTCTGATTCTTCCACCTGATTGGTTAAACCTGTTTTCGATGCTTCCATAGTTTTCTGAGTATTTCTCTGGTTTCGCACATTATAGTCCCTACGTTCATCATCAGTTCACTTGTCAGAAGTGCAGGAATTTGACACTTTGTATTCATACCCAACTCACTGTCTGAAATATCATGAGGTATAAGAGTTATGACAGAATGTGAGTAAAGTGATATGGAATCCAATCATTGTCTGTTTTAATCTAATATTTTGAGGGCAAGAATTACATAGGCTTCCTTATATTCTTTATGGCATATAAGTCAATAATAATTGATTAGTACTTGCAACTTTGTTATTTGTATATCTATTGTCTCTTCCATGGTAATGAGGTCTAGCAGGTAGCAACAATGCTATAGACCTGTGACAGCATCATAGATTTAGGAAGTGGAGTCAGAAAAAAAGTTAGTCTATTTCTCTCAAGAATGCTATAACAAAGCCTTCTAGTGTTTGCCTTGCTATTGCTGATTCTCCCAACCACAAACAGCACCACAGAACCAAAGCGAAGTTGCCAAAAGAAATAGTTGCTGCTTGGGGAACTAAGAAAATTGAACAATAAGAATATTCACAAATTTAAATACTAAATACATTTTATTGGGTTTTTTAAAAAGCTTATTCTGATATTCTATATTATTGATACATGCCACTTTTTTAAATCTTGGCTCTAGCAAGACAAAGATATTAAAGAAAATATATTAGATATCCTAAAATATTTTAATACATTGTATAAGTGGGCTTACCCATAACAAATAACTCGTCAGCAATCACATTAACATTATCTCTGCAGGCCAGAACAACACAGTGGAAGGTGCAGAAGGAGAGAAGCAGACAGGGCAGTTTTTAGCAATAGCACCACACAAGATTTTGTTTTAAGGTGAAAGAACTTACCCCCAAAAAGCTAATTTAAAATTGTCAAGTAGCTTTTGTTCTTTCAAGTAAACAATTCTCTTATGATTGTCCAAAGGTCTCCACTAGGGTCTTAACATTGCTCCAAATATGACCCTTTCCTGCCCCACTCCTGAAATAAAATTGTTTTGAAGGACATCGTAAGAAAACATGTTCCTATATAAATGTAAACTTCCAAAACATTTACTATCTAAGAGGGCCATGAAAGTTACTCTGCCCTTTCCTCTCTTTTCTATAGAAAATCAATAAAAAATATTTTTTAAAAGCTTCTAAATAGCAAATGAAACCATCAACAAAATGAAAAGTCAACCTATTGGATAAAGAACATATCTGCAAAGCATATCTGATAAGGAATTAATAGCTAAAATATATAAAATGCATAAACTCAATAACAATAACAAGAACAAAATAGGTTAAAAAACAGCAAAGAATCTAAACAGACATTTTTCTAAAGTGGACATACAGATGGCCAGCAGGTACATGAAATAGTGCTCAGCATCACTAATCATCAGGGACATGTGAATCAATATCATAATGAAAAATAACTTTATACATGTGAGAATGGCTATCATAAAAAATACCATCGATACAAAAATGCTAGTGAGGATGTGGAGAAAAGGGAACCCTGTGCCTTGTTGGTGGGAATGTAAACTGGTATAGCCACTATGAAAAACAGTATAAATATTAAAAATAGAACATATGATCCAGCAATTTCACTTTTGTATAACTATTTGAAGAAAAGAAAACCACTAAATCCTATATAATAAAAGCCTAATATGCAAATCAACCAAACGACAGAACTACGGGAGGAACGACCGTTCACTATGATGCGCACTGACCACCAGGGGGCAGATGCTCAATGCAGGAGCTTCCCCCAGCCCACAGGCCCCAGGCCAGCCAAGGTGGGTTACAGCAGGAACCTCCCAATTGCCCCGTTGGTTGCCCCACTGGTCACCTCCTGCAGAGGAAAGCAATGTGGTGGTGGTGGGAGAATTGGAGGGGGGGGGGCTGGCTGGTGAGTGGGTGGTGCTAACAGCCCTCCCCTGCCCCCACAATCACCACGCCTATCACCCCACAGGCCTGTCACCCCACAGATTGGCCCTGGTTGTCAACCAGGCCTAGGGAATTTCATGCACTGGAACTCTAGTTGAAAATATAAGAGGGAGGTGGAAGGAGGTAGAGGTGGGTATGGGGAGGAATAAATGGTGATGGATGGAGACTTGACTGGGAATTGTGAACACAAAATACATTGTACAGATGATGTTTGTAGAATTCTGAACCTGAAACTTATAAATTTTGCTAACCAGTTTCACCCCAATAAATTCAATAAGAGGAAAAAAAGGAAATATATATGCACTCTGATAGTTATAATAACCAAGATTATTCAGGCTTAAAAATAAATCAAATCTTGCCACTGTGATAACATGGACGGAACTTGAGGGCATTCTGCTAAGTAAAATAAGAGAAGACCAATACTATATGATCCCACGTGGAAATTAAAACAAAACAATCTTACAGATAGAGCCTATGAATTGTTCCTAGAGTAGAGGCAAGGGGTTGGGGAGTAGGCAAGTGGGTAAAAAATGGGTGAAGGAAGTCAAAAGACACAAAATTCCACTTATAGAAATGTTACATGGACACATGGGTGTAATATACATCACAGCACCTATAATAAATTACACTGTCAATAGTAAATTAATAGTTAATAATACTGTTACATATTTTTTAAAAAAGGGGAGAGTAAACCTTGAAATAATCCCAAAAACAAGAGGATTCTGCATTTAGAGGTGCCAAATTCAGAAGTACAATGTATTTTTTATCAGAAAATTGTAAAGCAATGTATGCAAACCATAATATGACAACCCGGAGATATTTATCGAACAAGAAATATTTTTTTTAAATACAGAGAGAAAGATACACAATTTTTAGACATAAAAATTCAAATCTGTAGCCCTATTGCACTATTAGCAACAATAAAGTAAGTCTTTAAGTAGAAGAAAAACTACACCAAATAGAAATCTGGAGCTATTAAAAGGAATGAACATCACAAATGGTAACTGTGTGTAATAAACAGATATTTCCCAAATTATTATTTAACTTTCCTTAAAAGATAGTCAGTGCCATAACCGGTTTGGCTCAGTGGATAGAGCATTGGCCTGAGGACTCAAGGATCCCAGGTTTGATTCTGGTCAAGGACATGTACCCTGGTTGTGGGCACATCCCCAGTGGGGAGTGTGCAGGAGGCAGCTGATCGATGTTTCCCTCTCAGTGATGTTTCTAGCTCTCTATTCCTCCCCCTTCCTCTCTGTAAAAATCATTAAAATATATTTTAAAAAAAGATAATCAGTAATTTAAGGGGAAATAAGACAACACAGTGCATGATTTATATATGTTGAAATGTAATAAAAACTGTAATAGCATAAAGCTAGGGAGAAATATACTGAAATTTTTATACTATACATGAAGTATTATTTCATAAAGGAAAATTGTGATAAGTTGAACATATATAACAAACCCAAGAGCAACCACTAAAATAACAGAAAGTATTATATATATATATATATATATATATATATATATATATATATATATATGAAAAAAAGAATAAGCATTAGTCAATTTATACTGAAGAAGACAAAGGGTGGGACAAGGAAACAAAGGACAGACGGGAAAATATATAACCAAATAGCAGGGAAATAAGTTTAAATACAACTATTTCAATAATGACATTAAATATCAAGGTTTGAAACACCTTAAGAATAATATCCACATTAGCATATTAGTAAAATTTCTTAACAAACTTTACCAAACTGAATCCAAATCCAACAACAAAAACTTTATAATGAATATAAAATAAAGACCAACTCTATATTCTTTAAGAGAAACCAATAGTAAATATAAAGTTACAAATAGACTTTAAAAAATGGTACAGGGTTTACCATGTAACATTAATTTCAAAGCTAAGGTGGCTATATTAATACCAAACAAAATAGACTTCAAAGCAAATATTATTACCAAGAATAAAGAAGGTACTTGCATATTGATATTGGTAACAACTCATATATAGGGATATATGAATCCAAAATTATTATGTACATAAGAACAGAGTTTCAAAATAAATTAAACAGAACTAATATGCAAAGAAAAATAGATAATTCACAAGTATACTGGATATTTCCCCAAAATCTCAATGATAGTAAAGTTAGAAAAAAACTCAGGCAACTGTCTGCAATTAACATTTATTGCATACTACAACTCAAACCCAATAACAATAGAAATGAGGCTCAATATCTGTAGCAATTAAAATTATGCAATCCTTATTTTCCACAATAAAACTAATTTTAAGTAATCTATAACAGAAAAAGATTTGGAAAATCTCAAAATATTTGGAAACTTTTATAAAGCAATTCTAATTAACATGGATCAAAGAAGAAATAAAAATATAAATTAGAAATTATTTTGAACTTGAATGAAACAACATACACAATATACTAAAATTTGTGAAATGTTACTAAAGTATTCTTTAGAGGACAATTTGTAACAAGTCTAAATTACAAAGTAATAGTGGTCTAAAATTAATGTCATCAGTTTCTTATTTGCATAAGAAAATAATTTGAAAATTTTAGATAAATTCCATGAAAAACACAGAGCATCAAGTCCATTCAAGAAGATGAAGGAATTTCTCAGTCATACTGAATACATTATATTCCTTAAAAACAGAACAAAACAAAACAACAACATAATTGCAGGCCTAGATTGAGATATTCTTCCAAACATGTAAAGAAGAAATACTAACAAATCTACATAGAATCTCTCTGAATATTGAAGGTAAAGAAATACTTTCCACTTTATTCTATGAAGTTAGCATGACTTATATACCAGTATTAGAGAAACACATTAAAAAAGAAGAAAACTTAAGACTAGCCACATTAGCATCTAATCTAATAAAAGAGAAACATGCAAATTGATCACACCTCCATTACGCCCCCATGTCACGCCCACCAGCCAATCAGAGCAACTATATGCAAATTAACCCAACCAACATGGTGGCCAGCAGCCAAGGAGTGGGAGCAATGGAGGAAGCCAAGCTTCCCACTTGCCCTGGGTAGCTGAGGCCTCTGCTCATGGCAACAAAGTTTAAATTATAGAAGATAAATAAATGCCACATCCCTGCTTCCAGCCAGTTTCACTGGGAGCTTGGGTTGCTGGGGGGCCATGGTCAGCCTGCAAATAGCCATTAGCCCCTCACTCAAGCTGGCCAGGCACCCCAGAGGGCACCCCCACCCTGAAAGGGGTGTGGCCAGCCTGGAAACAGCCCTCACTCCCTCACCTAGGCTGGCCAGTCACCCCAACAGGGTCCCCTACCCTGAAGGGGCTGTGGCCAGCCTGTAAACAGCCATCAGCCCCTCACCCGGGCTGCCCAGGCACCCAAGCGGGACTCCCATCCTGATCTGGGACACCCTTCAGGGCAAACCAGCTGGCCCCCACCCATGCACCAGGCCTCTATCTTATATAATAAAAGGGTAATATGCAAATTGACCCTAACAGCAGAACAACTGGGAATGACTGTCACTATGAAACACACTGACCACCAGGGGGCAGATGGTCAATGCAGAAGCTGCCCCCTGGTGGCCAATGCGCTCCCACACAGGGAGCTCTGCTCAGCCACAGCCAGTCTGAAGGCTCCCAGTACAGCGGTGGTGGTGGGAGCCTCTCCCACTTCAGCAGTGCTAGGGATGTCCAACTGTAGCTTAGGCCTGCTCCCTGTTGGCAAGTGGACATCCTCCGAGGGCTCCCGGGCTGCCAGAGGGATGTCTGACTGCCAGCTTAGGCCCAATTCTCAGGGAGTGGGCCCAAGCCAGCAGGTGGACATCCCCGTAGAGTAAGGTGACCAAATTTTAACATTGGTAAAGCAGGACACCATTGAACGGGGGGGTGGGGAGTTCTTTTACTATTATTATTATTACTTAAAATATTACAAAGAGTAGTATATATATCTCTTTTCAAAAATCAGGATTGTTTTAAAATGTCTTGGGATGCGGGACAAATTGTTAAAAATTGGGACTGTCCCGCCAAAAGCGGGACGTCTGGTCACCTTACCCTAGGGGTCCCAGACTGCGGGAGGGCACAGGCCGGGCTGAAGGACCCCCCTGAGTGCACAAATTTTTGTGCACTGAGCCTCTAGTATTAGTAAAATTTCTGAACAAAATTTTACCAAACTGAACAACATATCCAAATCCAACAACATATCATGACTAACTTTGGTTTATCTCAGAAATATCGGATTTGACTTTTGCTTAATGCATTTTTCCATATCCTATATAATAAAAAGCTAATATGCTAATTAGACTGAATATCAGAATGACTGTCCAGACAACCATCCGGAGGACCTTCTGGATGAAGCCGGGGCTGCAAGGCCCAGCCAAGGCTGCGAGGGGCTGCGAGGGCTGAGCCCCTTGTAAGAATCTTATTCATTGGGCCTCTAGTTAACAAATAAAAAAGACAAGAATGTGATCACCTCAAATGATGCAGAAATGCATCTGTTGAAATTCAACATTCATTCTTCTATCTACCTCAGAAAACTGAGAACAGAAGGGAATCCCACCAGCCTAATAAAAGTAGAGTGACAATCTACAGCTAGCATCATATCTAATGGTGAATTACTAACGGCATTCCCATGACATCAGGTACTAGACAATAATGTCCATGTTTATCACTGCTATTAAACATTATCAAGTAGATTCCATTCAGCGAAAGGGGAAAAATTAAAATGTCCATATTAGAAAGAAGAAGTAAAATGTTATTCATAGAAACAAGATTATCTATGTAGAAAATACAATGGATCCTACAAAACATCTACTAGAAAAAATAAAGGAGTATAGCAAGCTTTCAGGATACAAAATCAATGTGTAAATACTAGAGGCCAGGTGCACAAAAATTTGTGCACTCAGTGGGGGGAACAGGTCCTTCAGACCGGACTATGCCCTCTAGCAATCTCGGGCCCCTCGGCAGATGTCCACTTGCTGGCTTAGGCCCACTCCCCGGGGGATCTGGCCTAAGCTGGCAGCCAGACATCCCTCTGGCAGCCCGGGGGCCCTCAGGAGATATCCACTTGCCAGTGGGAAGCAGGCCTATGCTGCAGTCAGACATCCTTAGCTCTGCTCAGGAGGTGGGAGAGGCTCCTGCCACCACTGCTGTGCTGGCAGCTGTCAGCCTGGCTTGTGGCTGAGCAAAGCTCCCCTGGTGGGAGCGCACTGACCACCAGGGGGCAGCTCCTGCATTGAGCATTTCCCCCTGGTGGTCAATGTGTGTCATAGTGACCAGTCATTCTCAGTGGTTCTGCTGTTAGGGTCAATTTGCATATTCCCTCTCCTATATAATAAAGAGGGAATATGCAAATTGACCATCACTCCAGTCAATTTGCACCCACAGCTGAGGCTAAATTCCCATAACAAGCCTTAAGGAGCAATCAGCAGGGACCTGAGGCTGCGCACCCACCCACCTCCTGCATGGGGCTTGACAGGAGACCTCAGGCTGCTCCCCCCGCCCTGGCACCAGGCCAGAGGAACTCAGGCTACACCCTCTTCCCTGGTGCCAGGCCGGAGGACCTCAGGCCATGCCCCCCACCCTGGCCCCAGGACAGGGGACCTGAGGCTGTGCCCTCCACCCAGTGGAACTTGATGGGGGCCCTCAAGGTGTGCCCTCCACCCTGGTGCTGGGCCAGGGGACCTCAGGCCATGCCCCCCACCCCAGCACCAGGCCAGGGGACCTCAGGCTATGCCCCCTGCCCCGGCACCCAGGGGACCTGAGGCTGCACCCCCCCACACACCTGGCAGGGCTTGACAGGGTGGGACTGGCCAGGTCTGGATCTAGCCCAATGAAGGTAGGCCATCCAGGTTTGGGTCTGGAGTGATTTTGAGGTGCACGTGGGTGGTTAAAGACTTGACTCTGGGTTCCAGAGACTCTGATAGGAGGAAGATTTTCATATACGTTTTATTAATTTTCTTTAATCCCTGACACTTCTATTATAGAGAAAGAGCAAATTGCAATATTAAAATATTTTCTCTAATTAATCCCCTTTTAATGTGCACGAATTTTGTGCACTGGGCCACTAGTTTTATATAAAAATAAGATAAAGTATAATAATTCCATTTAAAATGCCACCAAAAAGTAAAATACTTAAGTATAAACAAAACAAAAGATACATAAGACTTGTATCCTAAAAACTGGAAAATACTGCTAAATTCTCATGGAGCAATAAATTCAGCATTTTACTGGTTGATTCTCCCAAGACTTATGTAAAATATGTTTCTACATATTTATGCAATTCCAATCTGAATCTCAGAACAATTATTTTTTTAATAAATCGATGAGTTAGAAAAATTGTTAATTCATACATAAAAATAAGAATGTTTCAATCCATACTTTGAGCCAAATACAAAATATAAATCATAAATTGCAGGTATACCTGTAAAAGCTAAACTTTAAATATTCTAGAAGAAAAATAAGAGAAATCTTTAAGATCTCTTGCAGATTTGATAAATTATTTCTCTACTTATAGATATTCGTGTAACAAGTATTTAGTATCTAATAGATTAGACAGATAATATTAGATTGCTTATGTAAAACATAAAAGTATGATACATAAAAATAGAATTGGATAGACTTAACTTTATCAAGTTTAAAAATGTTTGGAGCATCATCCCCTGTACTGTCTGGTAAGGACACATACCTAGGTTGCAGGTTCTATTCCAGGTTAGAGGCGTTTGGGAGCAACCAATGGATGTATCTTGTTCACTCTCACTCTCTCTCTCTCTAAGATCAAGAATAAAAAATTTAAAAATCTTGGCAAGGAAACAAGCAATCCAAATAAATTAGCAAATAAAATTTGCAAAAGCCTTAGGCACACAGTCCAACACAGGGAATATCCATATAGTAAACAAATGTACAAAAAAGTGCTAGCTATTAGGGAAATGCAAATAAGAGCCAAAATTAAATACTACTGTGTATCTATTAGAATGATTAAAAGCAAAAAATACTGACAATACTGATGTATCCTCATTAGGGCATGTATCTCATACATGACTGCTGTAAATGTGAAATTGTACAGTCACACTGGAAGTCAGTTTGACATTTTCTTACACTAGTACAGTATACACTTACCATATAACCTAGCAATTCTTCTGGGCATTTCTCCTAGAAAAATGAAAGCATGTGTATAAGAATGTTTATAGCCCAGCCGGTGTGGCTCAGTCATTGAGCATCGACCTATGAACCAGGAGGTCATGGGTCATTCCTGATTAGGCCATATGTCTGGGTTGCGGGCTCAATCCCCAGTGTGGGGCACTGCAGGAGGCAGCTGATCAATGATTGTTTCACATCACTGATATCTCTCTCTCTCCCCCCCTCTCCCTTCGTCTCTGAAATAATATATATTAAACAGATTTAGTATATTAGTGCTTTGAAATTATATCAAAGATAACATCCACCACAATCAAGATCCATTATTGTTCTAAGTTTAATTTTATATTTATATAAAGAATGTTTTTTTAACATAACTAGAAGCCCAGTGCATGAATTCATGCACTGGTAGGGGGTCCAGCATGCCCTGATTGGGGCCAGTTGGGGGTGGGGCTAGCTGAGGGGATCATCTGTGAGTGGTTGGCCAGCTGGCCCAGCTCCATGGACAAACTCCCAGTTGAGGGGACATTTTGGATATTACCCTTTATTATATAAAATTATATACACATATATAAAAATGTTTATAGGAGCTTCATTTTAAGAGGATAAAAATGTGTATACATACAGAATATTTCAGCACTAAAAGAGAAAGTTATACTTGCAACAACTTTGCATGGATCTCAACAGCATTATGCTATGTGAAAATAGATAATATCAGTAGGTTACATACTATATTATTCCATTTATATAACATTTTTTTAATGACAAATTTATAGTGATGAAGAGATGAATGTTAAGAGTTAGGGTTGAGGAGAGAGACTATAGAGGGACAGTATAATCATCTTTGTGATAATAGAACACTAATGGGTCTTGATTGTGGTGGCTGTTACCTTTGATATAATTTCAGAGCACTGTATACTAAATTTGTTTAAAAAGTGAATGCTTTTAAAAACTGTTGAAATCTGAATAATGTATGGGTAAACAAAATTTACTTCCTGGTTATGACAAGTGTGTAATCTATAATAATAAAACCATAATATGCTAATTAGACCAGGCGACCTTCCAGAGGAAGCCAGGGTTGCAAAGGGAAGCCCGGGTTCTGGGTGCCTGCTGGTGGCCAGAGAGAAGCCTGGGTTCCGGGTGCCAGAGGGAAGCCAGTGCAGGCAGCCAGGGAAAGGAAGGCCTACTCTTGCACAAATTTCATGCCTCGGGCCTCCAGTGATTATATAAGTTATTATCATTCAGGATGGTTGGCAAAGGAGTATACAGGATTTCTGTATTAGTTTACAGCTTCTTGTGAGTTGCACATTATTTCAAAGTATTAACTGTACTAGAGATCTATACTTAACATTCCTCTCACTGTAGGGCTCCACTTATTTATAATATAGCACAACTATGTTGTTTTAAATCAGAAGCTCTATTGTTGATGTTATCTTTCTAAATGTTTTACAAGTCACTCTTCCACACATAAGACAAAGCATAAAATCACACACACACACATTTCTATTCAACAAAAGCCTTGTTTTAGCATATTGCATTATTTACTTTTCTTCTACACACATACTTTTAGATTTCCCTGAGTTTCTACCGCAAACACATTTTCATCATCCATTATTAAGTGTGAACGTTCCTGACATTTCTACTCTTTTAAAGTCATATTGATTTAAACTCTGAGGCACAGAGTATGACAGAGTAGGATTGCATGACATCTCTAGAGTTTAAGACTTCTCATTCTTTATTTACTCGGACCCACTGTGGTTTAGTAGATTCCTTTGCTGGCAGTATGTGTCTACAATGTCTTTGGCAGTAATTGATTCCAGAATCAAATGCCAGATTTGTATTGATTATTACCATGAAACCACTCATGATCATAGTGTCTCCTATAACATGTTGGTTAATTTTGTATGGCATATCATGCTAACCCAGAATAATAAAAAGTGACAACCCATCTGGCTCAAAGTGATTGTTTTGTGCCCCAATAAAATGAAAAATAACAGTTGTCCCCACTGTAGCAAATTAGGTAATATGACAGAACCAGAGAGTTTGGATTAAACAATGGCTACAGGTCAAAGTTATAAATGGCTGCGAGAATGGTGTATCATAAGTTATAACTTAACTAAATTAAATTGTAGCTAAATTGTATTACCAAGTAACTATTTATTTTTAATTTTAAAGGAATCACATGATTATTATTTATACTTTTTTTCAGCATTGTCTCATAAGTATATCCAATGTTGCCCGGTGGTTAAAATGGTGATGATCAAACTAGGTATTTGCATTTACGTTCAACATGGATAATGTAGTAACCTATAAGTGTAGAATGATTGTTTTCAATAGTGGTAAGTAACATTAGGCATAACATGAACTCACAACCAATACCCATACAAAGCATCTTGTAGTTTAGATATTGATTATAGCATAATAAAAAACATCAAAGGCCTGGAATTCTAACTGCTGGAAGATGCTACATATCCTTACCAAGAATTATGTTAATTATAAGTGAAATAAAACTTTTAGCAGAGATTGTCTAAGACTACTAAAATGTAAGATGAAACTGTAAGCCATTTGGAAGAGATGGATATTAAGACTAAAGAAACTATCCGGTTGAAAGTAAAAGATTCGGGGGGAGGGGAGTGCAACATTTCTATATTTATACTAAGCAGCACAAGATAGCTGGTGTGATTGTATTAATAAGACCTAACAGAAATCAAAACAAGACATATTAAAAGTATAACAAGCTGTAAAAAAGATCATGTTATAAAATGGTAAATACATTAAGAATATACTAATATTTTTAAATATAAATGTATCTAGTTAAAACTAATTCAAAATAAATATAATAAATCTCCTCATCCAGAATAAACTACTTTCTATTCTCCATATCCTCATTTATGCCTGAAATTAGAAGTCATATAAACACATGCAATTATCCCAGACAAAGCTTATTTTAATATTAAATAATTATCCAATATAATTTACCAAATTACTCTTATCTACACCTATAAAAGAGTAAAATGCAAATTGGTGTCACTCCGCTACACCCACCAGCTAATCAGAGCAATATGCAAATTAACCTGACAAAGATGGTGGTTAATTTGCATACATAGGCACAGAGCAAAGACTGAAGACAGCGTAGAAGTAAGCCAAGTGCTGCAAAAGGGAGCAAAGTGGCAGAGAAGGGAACAGAGCCAAGGCAGTGGAGATGGTGGAGAAGGGAGGGAGTGAGTGAGGCAGTGGAGAGGGGAGTGAGGCCCACCTTGGCAGGCTTTGCTCCCTTCTCTGCTTCTCTTTGGCTCAGAAAGCCCTATTCTTGCAGGAATCTTCTTGCAACGAGCCTCTAGTCTAATGTAACAAAAGAGAAACATGCAAATTGGTGTCACTCTGCTATACCTAAGCCATGCCCACTAGCCAATCAGAGTGACTATATGCAAATTAACCCTGCCAAGATGGTGGCCGGCAGCCACAAAGCTGGAGCAAGCAGGAGGCTTGACTGCCCCAGTGATGGAGGAAGCCAAGCTTCCTGTCTGCCTAGGTCAGCTGTGACCTCCATTCAAGGCAACAAAGTTTCAATTAAGAATCCACAAAGCTGGAGCAAGCAAGAGGCTTGGTTGCCCTGGCAATGGAGGAAGCCAAGCATTCTGCTTGCCTAGGCCAGCAGCTAGGAAAAACACTCAAGGCAACAAAGTTTCAATTATAGAAGATAAACTCCAGATACCTGCTTCCAGCCAGCCTTGCTGGGATGTTGGGTCACTGAGGGCCTTGGCCAGCCTGCAAACAGCCATCAGCTCCTCACCCAGGATGGCCACACTCTGATAAGGTGAGGGTCACCACTGGGGGGCAGGGCCAGCCTGCAATCAGCCATAAGCTTCTCACCCAGGCTGTCCAGGCACCCAGCAGGGACCCCCAACCTGAAGGGTTGTGGCCATCCTGCAAACAGCCATTAGCCCCTTACCCAGGCTGGCCAGGCACCCCAGTGGGGACTCCCACCCTGAAGGGACTGTGGCCAGCCTACAAACAGCCATCAGCTTTTCAACTCACCCAGGATGGCCAGGCACCCCAGCAGGATCCCCCTCTTTGAAGGGGGTGTAGCAAGCCTGAAAACAGCCATCAGCCCCTCACCCAGGCTGGCCAGGAACCCCAGCGGGACCCCTACCTTGATCTGGGACACTCTTCATTGCAAATCAGCCAGCCCCACCCATGCACCAGGCCTTTATCCTATATAATAAAAGGATAATATGAAAATTGAGCCTAACAGCAGAATGACTGGGAATGACTGGTCACTATGACACACACTGACCACCAGGGGGCAGATGCTCAATGCAGGAGCTGCCTCAGGTGGTCAGTGCACTCCCACAGGGGGAACTCTGTTCAGCCACAAGCCAGGCTGATGGCTGCCAGTATAGCGGTGGTAGTGGGAGCCTCTTCTGCCTCCTTAGCATTACTAAGGATGTCCGACTGCAGCTTAGGCCTGCTCCCCACTGGTAAGTGGACATCCCCCAAGGACTTCTAGGCAGCCAGAGGGATGTTTGACTGCCAACTTAGGACCAATACTCCATGGTGCAGGCCTAAGCCAGCAAGTAGACATCCCTTGAGGGGTCCCAGATTGCGAGAGGGCATAGGCCGGGCTTGGCTTAGGGACCCCCCCCCCCAGTGCACAAATTTGTGTGCATCGGGCCTCTAGTTAAGATATAATTTACCAATTTGAAGTACTTAAACTGATGACCATGCATACAGTCTGCATGCCCACAATAATCTATAACCATAAATATAACATTGTTCTTAAGCTATTTGTCAGAGTCACTCAATATTTTGCAATTAATGTATACATATTTATAATTACTTCACAATTTTGTTTACAAATTTAATGTTATAGGAGTATGCTGTTATAAGATGTTATAAGATAATGTTATAAGATGTAATACAAGTACAGTTTATTCCACTTGTACAGAATTATTTCTCCCAGAGTTATAGCTCCCAGAGTTATTTCTTGAAAATGATTTGAAGAGTCTCAAATAGATATTCTACATCTTTAAAGATAAGTGATTTTATATATTTTGATTAGAAACTTGATTTCATCACCTAAATACATACACACACATACATACATAGGTAGATATATAATGTGCTCTATTAACATTGAATATAGGGTGTCCTAAAAAATGTATACACAGTTTTATAATTATAAAGGCAGTGTTTGTTAAAATACATTCCATTTTCAGAATTTGTCTGTCAACTCTTTCAGTGTGTATACAATTTTGGAAGATAACCTGTATATGCAGTTTCCTAAAGGGCCACACAGAATCTCACAAGTATGCCTTTCTATGCTCCTATATCTTGGAAACTCATGTTTTCTTATCTTTTTTGTCTAAAACAAACTATATTTGGCTTAATTTTAATTTCTATATGCGCAGAGAGCACATTTTACTTAAACGCATAATAACATTTATTGATTTTTTTTGTATAATTTTCTCTTTAATTTCTAAATTACTCAAGTTTCTCTATTTTTTTTTTCAGGGAGTATTGTATAACTTTTTCTATCTCCCAAACCTAGAACTGTTGACAAATGAACACTTATTCAATGAATGTTACATAACATGTAAGAACAAGTTCTAGCTATTTATCTGCTAGTAAAAGAGATTGGATCTCATAACAACATGATAGAATTGCCATTTGTGACTTCTAAAAATAAATATCATAAAGACTATATATCCTCAGTAAATTAAAGAATTTCATATAAATTAATTTATATCTCAATTCCACAAATGCAGTTATGGAGTACCCTCAAGGTTCTAAATCATGACAAAAATTACAGGAGCAAACATCCACAAAAGGGGCTCCTTTTGGTGATTAGGAAATAAAAGCATATCATAAAATGAGACAATACATTCAAGAGAAGTTAAATTGTAATTGAAGATATATTTTTTGAGGGTGTAAGGAAATACTTGAGAGGTGAAATAGAACTAGAGAAAGACAATTGGGTAAGGTATACAAGGATGAAAGAAATCACAGGATATTTCAACAGTGGCAGAGTACAAAGGGAGTGAGAGCTTATTTGTAAATGTAGCAATTGGCAATGTGTTACTAAAGAGCATAATCTATAAAATGAAATGGTGTTAATAATGAGAAACAGAAAGGACATAAAAAGGATTAAAAACTGGTTCTTGGACCTCACTGAGAAATTTTTATATAAGAAGAATGGTTTTGTTTTGTTTTTAAATTTGAAGGGTGATTTCACTAGTGAAACATTAAAAAAAAAAAAAAAAAGACTAAGCATTGGAGAAATTCTTTGAGACTAACTTCAAATATTCCATGTGTGTTTATATTAAATTTACTCTTAGTTTCTCAGAAAGGCCCATTGCAAAAAGATACATGATTTAACTCTATGTATTGAAGCCTTGATAAGAGAAAAAGGTTCTTAGATATGTTGAGCAGGTTTATTATTAGTCAATATAATGATTTGGGTGAAAAAGATGGCCCATTTGTAGTGAGAAGCAAGAATTAAACCTGTAAGTATTCTAGAGTTAAGCACCAAATAGACAGGAAAAATAATGAGTGTCTTAAACAGTACTTCTCTTCTTCAGTTGTAGGAATTTAGAATGAGCATACAGTAAATGCTCTATTTATACTGACAAAAGTCAAGTACTTGACAAGATAAATTTGATGTCAAAACTTTGTTGAAAATACAAATCTCCTTCTACTGTGTATAGTCCATTATTTTTTAATACTGAACGGATTCCAGATTTTAATATAAACATTATTTCTGTCACATAGTGTTTCTAACTTGTAGCGTACATTACATTTAAAATGTGTTTGATGTACAATAGCCATTATCCTATAGTGGGTAAATGAATTGGGTGGGAGGGTAAGGGAAATTTTTGCATTATTTATATTATTTGAATCTTTCACAAGGAATTCAATTTTGTGGGATTATTTTTTAATGAATGAATATTTTTAAAAGCAGATAATGTAAAGTACAACTACTGGACTTGCAAAAAAATTAAAAATTAAATTTTTTTGCTTTTCTGTAATTGGTTTAAACATTGCTTTTTACTTAAACATAAGGATGTAAGTTTTTTCTTAATAGTTGATGAAACTTCTGTTTCCACTTCTCTGTTTTATATATACAATGCAGCTGCAATTTGACTTAAATTTTAAACTTACATGTACAAGACACAATTAAAATATGAATGAAAGTCTACTGAAATCATATCAACTTAACCAGTTGCTTAGATTTTCTTATAGTTCAGTATTAGGAATATTTAGAAATGGGAATGTTCATTTTAGTGGCAAAATATTAGTGTGTAAAATATTATTGTACAGAAAACAGATCTCTTTGGATTCCATGTCATGTAACTTTTAAATGAGAATTTCTTATATAAGAGGATGATAAAGAGGTCTTCTGGGATTTGATTTGCAGATTTCAGAAAACAGGCATTTGAGCTCCTTCCAAATTTTCAATTTTCCTAATAATAAAAATTAGTTCACCATTTAAACTAGATCTCAATTAAGAACTTGTTTGTAAAAAATGAGAGAAGCTGCTTTGTTTCCAATGCTTACTACCTATTAGAAGATCCTGTTAAAATATTACTAAGAAGTTTGCCGTTCCCAAAATATCTAAACTAATAAAAGCGGAATAGTAAAATTAACCGTTTCTTTGGGACGCCCACAGCCAATCAGAACAGCTGTATGCAAATTAGCCCAGCCAACATGGCGGCCGCCACTCACGGACCTGAGTAAACATTTAGGCAGCGTCCGTCCGTTGCAGCTGGAGGGAGAGCAAAACTACCTGCTTGCTGGCTCCTTAGCCTTTGGCCTGAAGCAAAAACGCACATTTGCATCAATTAAGTGTAACATTTGTTTCATTATAGAAGCTGCGAGGTGAGGCAGAGAGGAGGATTCATTAGTAAAAGGCCGCGTTAATGGAACAGCATCAATTATAGGAAACCTGCGTCCAGCCTGCCTTGCTGGGATGTTGGTCAATGGGAGCTGTGGGCAGCTTTAAAGCCCCTCACCCAGGATGGTCAGGCACGCCAGCAGGTGGGCATCCCCCGAGGGCTCCCAGACTGCGAGAGGGCACAGGCCGGGCTGAGGGACCTCCTGAGTGCACAGAGCGGCTGCAGGGCGGGACAGCTCAGGACCCAGGACCCGTGAGTGGGAAAGAGGCGGCAGGGTTGCAGGGCATCGGGAAGCGGGAAAGAGGCGGCAGGGTCGGCAGCCTACTTGGTGGGCTTCCCAGGCTCTTGGAGGGGCATCGGGAAGCGGTTAGGAGGTGGCAGGGTCAGCGGCCTGCTTGGTGGGCTTCCCAGGCCCTTGCAGGGAACCAGGAAGTGGGAAAGCAAGGTGGCGGGCTGGGGAGTGGGAAAGAGGCAGCGGGGAGGTCTCGGACTGCTTGGCAGCTGCCCAGGCCCTTTGCGGAGCACCGGGGAGCGGGAAAGCAAGGCTGCAGGGGCCAGGGGCCTGCTTGGCAGCTCCCCAGACCCCTTGGCGGCACCGGGAAGTGGGAAAGGAAGGCAGCA
>PVJC01005927.1:0-56909 GCA_004026665.1 Murina feae | reverse complement strand
GCGCGCCTCCGTACCTCTGTACTTTGCTTCCGCCGCTCCTCTGAGTCTCAGACTCTTCTCTAGTTGTAGGATTTTCACTCAGCCAGCCGTCCTGTGGGTGCGAGTGGTGTCCGTGTGTTCTTTTCGTGGTTTTTCTGAAATAGTTGTTCACAGCTGCATATACGGTGTCTACCCTATGCCGCCATCTTGTTTCTCTCTAACCTGGTTCTATTTGCAATTAAAACCTCTTCTGTCTTATTTTATCTTTATGAGATTTTTAGTCTGGTGCTTAAAGCACTTTCTCTTAAAAAGGAGCCATGAGCAGTTCTGCTTCATTTCTGCTGCCATTTACCATCCTATGGTTTTAATGATGAAATTCTTAAAGGCAGAGTCAACATACACTGTCCAATTACTCTGTTCATTTGTAAAATGAGGATACGGTCATGTAGGATTACAGGGCTCACCTAGAGACCAACACGAATCACACATTTCATTTTTTGTGTTTTTTAAAAATATTTTTTAATTTTTTTAGAGAGAGAGAGAAACATCAATATGAGAGTGAAACATCCCAGTGGGGGATACAGCCCGCAACCTGGCGATGTGCACTGACTAGGAATCAAACTGGCAGTCTTCTGGCGAATGGGCGGACATGTAATCAACTGAGCCGCAAGGACGAGGGCCACACGTTAGTTTTAAGGACTAAATGAAGTCCCCAGCACACAGATCTAGACAACTGTTTCCCTGCTTCCTCATTTCAAAAAACAGCATGCACCATACTGTGAATAAGTTCTCAATTTCTGTTTCAAAAATTTATCAGTGCTGCACACACGTAGCCCATGTATTTTCTTTTTTTTGTTTTTGTTTTTATTATTTATTTTTTTTTTTACATTTTTAAATTACATAAAGCTTTACAAAGATTAGTACATGTATCTCTTTTTCCCCCTGCTGTATTTTCCCATAGCACCTCCAACCCTACACCTCATTTTCAATTACACATGGTTTAATTCCTTAAAGTTAATATCCCAAAAACCTAGAATAGTGCTAGATAGAGGGTAGGCACTATTTATCTGTTGAATGATTGAGTGAATATGCTCACATTTCTGTTTATTTACTAGAGGCCCAGTGCAGGGATTCATGCACCTGTGGGTCCCTAGGTGTGGCCTGCAGGGATCAGGCTGAAACCAGCAGTCCAATGCTGCCTGCCGCTTCTGTTTATCCCCGCCCCACTGCACCTGCGCTGCAGCTCCGCTGAGGTCTCCAGGCTGCGTTGGCCAGCTGTGGGCCCTGTGTCTGGCACCTGTGGGTAGGCTAAGCAAGGCTGCCACTGCGGAAGTGCACTGACCACCAGGTGGCAGCTCCTATATTGAGCGTCTTCCCCCTGGAGGTCAGTGCCTGTCATAGTGACCGGACAACCAGTTGTTTGAGCAGTTGGTCACTTAGGCATATATATCTCCAGAAAATTGATTCATTAAAGTGCAGCCTAGCCCTAACCAGTTTGGCTCAGTGGGTAGAGTGTCGGCCTGCGGACTGAGGGGTCCTAGGTTCGATTCTGGTCAAGGGCATGTACCTGGGTTGCGGGCACATCCCCAGTGGGAGGTGTGCAGGAGGCAGCTCATTGATGTTTCTCTCTCATCGATGTTTCTCGCTCTCTATCCCTCTCCCTTCCTCTCTGTAAAAAATCAATAAAATATATTTTAAAAAAAATAAAATAAATAAATAAATAAATAAATAAATAAATAAAGTGCAGCCAAGTATTGATGAGACTCAGCAGAACTGGTTCACACCAAACTCATAAGAACCAAATTTTTAAGTTATATTTCAGTTTCATTTGTTTACTGTTGGCAAGTTTCCTCCTTAGGAAACTAAATCACAATTGGTAAGGGTAGAACCAGAAAGAAAGTTTGGGTATAGCACATAGCAGGCACTAAACATAATGGTTAATATCAATAGGATACCCTCATTTCTACTAGATATCTGCTAGAAGTCTGTGGGTCAGCTTACCCTTTTCCCTGGAGACTAAAAATCTTGTTCTTTGGCCTCACTTTCTCTATATTTCGCCTTCTTTCTGTTAACTTTTTTTTAGATACAGTCTTAGAATATCTTTAGATAAGTTAATACAGGTGACTATATTACCACTTCAGCAATATTCAATCTTGATTCCCTGAGACCACGTTGGGAGAGCTGATTGGGTCTCCCATCCTCTTAGTAATTTATTTACTACTAGAGGCCCGGTGCATGAAATTCATGCACAGTAGGGTCCTTAGGCCTGGCTTGTGATCAGGGCCAATTGGGGACTTCCTGCTGCTGGCTGGGGCCTTCCTTCCCCAGCTGCCAGATGCTGGACAGGGCCCCCTGGTGGTCAGCACACATCATAGAGAGCGATAGAACTCTAGGTCTCCTGGTCAAACTCCCACGGGGACACCTTGCATATACAGCCTTTTATATATATAGATTTCCTAGTTAAGGTTACGTACAATATTGTGAGCTTAATGATAATGCAATTAAAAAGGCATCTTTCTTTGGAACTATCTTTCATGAAAAGAAACTATGGCCTGAGAGGCGGGTATTTTTACACTTAAAAATGTTGAATTTCGTGCCAAAAAAAAGAGCATTTGCAGGAAGTTTTAATTCATTATTTTGAAGGAAGTGCTGCTGAATACTTTGGAAAGCTTATGGTGAACATACTCAATCTCAAGGTACTTGTGAATGGTGGTTTGAACGCTTTAAAAGTGATGATTTCGATGTGAAAGACAAAGAACGTCCAGGTCAATCAAAAAAGTTTGAAGACCAACAATTACCAGCATTATTGCATGAAGATGCATGTCAAACTCAAAAACAACTTGCAGAAAGATTAAACATTGCTCAGCAAACAATTTCTGATAATTTACAAAAATGGTAAAGATTTTAAAAGGAAAATGGGTGCCACATCAACTGAACAAAAGACAAATGGAAAACCGAAAAAGACATCAGTAAAATGTTGCTTCAACAGCACAAAAGTCTTTTTTGCATTGAATTGTGATTGGCGATGAAAAGTGGATTGATTTTGAGCATCCCAAACGTACTAAATCATGGGTTGATCCAGGTCAACCATCAACATCGACTGCAAGGCCAAATCACTTTGAAATGAAGATACTGCTCTGCGTTTGGTGGGATCAGGAAGGTGTGCTGTATTATGAGCCTCTAAAACCAGGTGAAACCATTAATACTGATTGCTGCCAACAACAATCAAATTGATCCACGCTTTAATCATAAAATGACCAGAATGTGCCAGAAGACACGGCAAAGTAATTTTGCTTCATGACGATGCACCATCACACATTCAAAACCAGTTAAAGACACGTTAAAAGATTTTGCCTAGCCCTAACTGGTTTGGCTCAGTGGATAGGGCGTCAGCCTGCAGACTGAAGGGTCCCAGGTTTGATTCTGGGCAAGGGCATGTACCTTTGTTGCAGCTGATCAATGTTTTGAACTCTCTATCCTTCTCCCTTCCTCTCTGTAAAAAAATCAATAAAATATATTTAAAAAAAAAAAAAGATCTTGCCTGGGAAGTATTAACCCACCCACTGTAATCACCAGACCTTGCTCCTTCAGATTACCACTTGTTCAGATCGATGGCACACGCACTTATTGAGCAGCACTGCAAAACGTATGAAGTGGAAAATTGGGTCTCTGAATGGTTTGCCTCAAAACAAAGTTCTATTGGGACAGTATCCACAAATTACCTGAAAGATGTGGGAAATGTGTAGCTAGTGATGGACATTACTTTGAATAAAGCACTTTTGATGTTTCTCTTGAAATAATCGTGTTTTCTTTGATTACAAAATCTGCATTAACCGGTATACCTAGTATATGCATAACCCATGGCCACAGACAGTAAGGTGGTGAAGGCCTGGAGCAGGGGGGAGACTAGAAGGGGTCAATGAGGGGAAAGGGTGATATACGTAATACTTTCAACAATAAAGATTTAGAAACAAACGAGAAGACACCGTAGCCAGTTTGACTCACTGAATAAAGTGTCAGTCAGTCCTCGGACTAAAGGGTCAAGAGCATGTGCACTTCGGGTTGTAGGCTCAATCCCTGCCCCCATCCTGTCAGGGTGTATATAGGAGGCAATCAATCAACGTATCTCTCTCACATTGATGTTTCTCTGTCTCTCCCCCTCCACTCTCTCTAAAAATTAATGGAAAAATATCCTTGGGTGTGAATTAACAAACAAACCAAGAAGACACTAAAGAGATTTCTGGGAAGAAGGGGTATTGTGATCTGATTTACATTAAAAAAAAAAAAAGTTTAGCCCGCCCGGCATGGCTCAGTGGTTGAGCATTGACCTATGAAACAGGTCAGGGTTCGACTCCCAGTCAGGGCACATGCCCGGGTTGCAAGCTCGAATCCTAGTGTGGGGCATGCACGAGCAGCTGATCAATGATTCTCACTGTTAATGTTTCCATCTCTCCCTTCCTCCCTGAAATCAATAAAATATAATATATATATATATATATATATATATATATATCTCCTCACCTGAGGATATATTTCCATTGGTTTTTAGAGACAGTGGAAGAGTGAGGGAAAGGCAGAGAGAAACATTGATGTGAGAGAAACACATCGATTGGTTGCCTACAGCAAGCACCCTGACCAGGGCCGGCCTGGGAGGAGCCTGCAACCAAGGTATGTGCCCTTGACCGGGAATTGAACCCAAAACCCTTTGGTCTACAGGCCGACACTCTATCCACTGAGTCTAATCAGCTGCCTAAAATATATATATTTTTAAATGCTTTTATTGCTTTTTAGAGAGAGGAATAGAGAGATAGAAACATCAATGAGATAGAAACATCGAAGAGCTGCCTCCTGCACACTCCCTACTGGGGATGTGCCCGCAATCAAGGTACATGCCCTTGACTGGAATCGAACCCGGGACCCTTGAGTCCGCAGGCTGACGCTTTATCCACTGAGCCAAACCGGTCAGGGCTGATTTACATTTTTACATAAGCAAACTGACTGTATGCAGTGAATGGATTGTGAAGCTGGAAGAGTGGAAGAAGGAAAACCAACTGGGAGGTTATCATAGTAGAAGAGTCTAGGGAAAGCTTGGATTAAGACAGTAGCAAGACATATGGGGGTAATTAAACGATTTAAAGATTAATATTGCCCTAGCTAGTTTGGCTCACTGGATAGATCGTCGGCCTGCAGACTCAAGGGTCCCAGGTTCGATTCCAGTCAAGGGCATGTACCTTGGTTGTGGGCACATCCCCAGTAGGGGGTGTGCAGGAGGCAGCTGATAGATGTTTCCCTCTCATCTATGTTTCTAACTCTCTATCCCTCTCCCTTCCTTTCTGTAAAAAATCAATAAAATATATTTAAAAAAAATAAAAATTAATATTGGTGAACAAAAATAGATTCAGAGGCAGAGCAACATCAAACAGACTGTCAAATTACAGCAACAAGGACAGAGACGTTGGGGCGGGGGCGGGGTAACAGATCAGCCAAGGGACTTTTATGCATGCATTTAAGCATAACCAGTGGACACAAAACACTGGGAGGCGGGGGGAAGGGCAGGGGGAAAAAGAGATATATGTACTAATCTTTGTAAAGCTTTATGTAATAATAATTTTCAAAAAATTTTAAAAAAAGAAACCTCTTAAAAAAAAAAAGATTAATATTGGAAGTAAATCACAGAACGTAGTGATGGACTGAATTTAGGGGGTGAGAGACAGAAAGCAAAGCTGGTTTCCAGTTTTTGACTGGAATACCCGTAGCTGGGTGTCTACCACTCACTCCATCTCCAGAGGTATTATCCTCTACTACTTTTCCCATTAACTCCATATCCAATTAGTCACTGGATTAGTCAGAATTAGACAGAAACAGGACCAATATGATGTGTGTATTGTTTAGAAATTTATTTTAAGGAATGTTCACAATATTGTGGAGCTGGCTGCTCTAAAACCTGCAGGGCAGGCCAGCAGGCTGGAGAGCCAGAGAAGACCTGCTGCTGCGGAGTCCAAAAGCAGTCTGGAGGCAGAATTCCTCTTTCCTCAGTGTTTTTAAATATATGTCTTTATTGATTTCAGAGAGGAAGAGGGAGAGATAGAAACATCAATGATGAAAGAGAACTATCAATTGGCTGCCTCCTGCACGCCCGCTACTGGGGATTGAGCCCGCAATCCAGGCATGTGCCCTTGGCTGGAATCAAACCCGGGACCCTTCAGTCTGCAGGCCGATGCTCTATCCACTGAGCCAAACAGGCTAGGGCTCTCAGTTTTTTTTTAAGGCCTTCAACTAACTGCATGAGAACCATCCATATTATGCAGGGTAATTTGATGTACTCAGTCTACTTAATTGTTAATAACATATAACAAATATAGCAAAAACCAGATTAGTGTCTGACTAAAAACTAGGTACCATGGACTAGCCAAGATGACACAAAAAAATTAACCATCACGCCCTGGCCGGTTTGGCTCGGTGGATAGAGAGTCAGCCTGCGGGTATGATTCTGGTTAAGGGCATGTATCTTCTTTTCGGGCACATCCCCAGTGGGAGGTGTCCAGGAGGCAGCTGATCGATGTTTCTCTCTCAGCGATGTTTCTAACTCTCTGTCCCTCTCCTTTCCTCTCTGTAAAAAAATCAATAAAATTAATTTAAAAAAATTAACCATCACAGCCATTAAATTCTGTGCATCTTAATCTTTAAATATTTCTTAGATTGGTTCCTTCTTCTGTTACCATTGCCTTATTTTAGGCTTGTGTTATTCTCACTTAATTAAAAAATATTTAACTACTAGGGGCCCGGTGCACAAAAATTTGTGCACTCGGGGGTTGGGGGTCACTCAGCCTGGCCTGTGCCCTCTTGCAGTCTGGGAGACCTTGGGGGATGTCCACCCACTGGCATGTCTGGCCAGCCTGGGTGAGGGGCTGAGGGCCATTTTCAGGCTGCCCACAGCCCCTTCAGGGTTCGTACACCGCGGGGTGGGAGGATTGGTGAGTGCAAGCCTGGATGTTTCCCACCGGAGTGCCCACGATCCCACACGCCTGGTGGGCCCCCACCGCTGAGGGGACACACCTGGCGCAGAGCTGGGTGGCAAGCCAGAGGCAGATACTGGTGCAGGATCCCTCGGTGGGGCCCTGCTGCTGAGCAAGCAAACGCACCCAGGGTGAAGCCGGGCAGCGGACTGGCTTCAGATTCTCCCCACTGTGCAGCAGATGCTCCTGCACGCCCTGTGGAGGCCCCTGGGGGGCGGATGAAGGTAGCAGACCCTGGATGGGTGCTTCTGCACGCCCCGCAGAGGCTCCCAGGGGGCGGAACCAGGCAGTGGACCCGGGATGGCTGCTCCTGCAAGCCCCGTGGAGGACCCGCTCTCCCGCATGCCTGGTGGAGGCCCCTGCGGGGCAGAGCCAGGCAGTGGACCTGGGATGGGTGCTCCTGGATGCCCTGAGGAGGCCTCAGGCCGGACCCCCCGCCCCTGCACTGAGCTGACACACCTGGCACAGCTATGCTGGCCACGGAGGCTCCTAGTGCAGAGCTGCCCTGCCGGCCTCCATCTTGGCTGGGTTAATTTGCATACAGCCGCTCTGATTGGCTGGTGGGCATGGCCATGAGCAGAGACTCAGCCAGCCTAGGCAGGCAGTTGCAACAGAAGCCTTTGGTTTGCTCTAGCTCCGTAGGTGCTGGCCTCCATCTTGGCTGGGTTAATTTGCATACAGCCGCTCTGATTGGCTGGGAGGCATGGCTTGGCTGGTGGGCATGGCTGTGAGCAGAGACTCAGCCAGCCTAGGCAGGCAGTTGCAACAGAAGCCTCTGGATTGCTCTAGCTCCATGGCTGCCAGCCTCCATCTTGGCTGGGCTAATTTGCATACAGCCTTTCTGGTTGGCTGGTGGGCGTGGCTTGGCTGGTGGGCGTGGCTTAGGTGGTTCGTGTAACGATCAATTTGCATATTACTCTTTTATTATATTAGATGTATTAGACACTGTGCCAAATGTTGGAGATACAACTGTGAACAAAAGATAGATTGTGCTCTAGGGACCTTACATTCCAGCCTTTCCTTGCCTTCTTCTGTCTTGCCTCCTTCCAATACATCTTTATAAATGAGGGGGGGGTCCCTAGCCTGTGCCCTCTCGCAGTTTGGGAACCCTCAGGAGATGTCCACCTGCTGGTGTGCCTGGACAGCCTGGGTGAGGGGCTAATGGCTGTTTGCAGGCTGGCCAAGCCCCACAGTGGGAACCCTCACCCCATGGGGGTGTGGCCAGCCTGGGTAAGGGGCTGAGGACCGTTTTCAGGCTGCCCACAGCCCCTTCAGGGTTCGGGTCCCGACTGGGGTGCCTGGCTGGAAACAGGTATCTGGGATTTATTTAACTTCTATAATTGAAACTTTGTTGCCTTGGTCCCCAGCTGGAAGCCTGGGTTGCCCCTGGCAACCCAAGGTCCCAGCCTGGCAGGTATCTGGGGTTTATCTTGTATAATTGAAATTTTGTAGCTTTGAATAGAGCTCAGATCCTGCAGGGCCCTGGCTTCCTCCATTGCCCAGAGCAACTCCAGCTCCGTGGCTGCTGCCATCTTAATTTGCATATTTGCTCCTGATTGTTTGGTGGGCGTGGTTTTTGGGTGTAATGGTTAATTTGCATATTATTCTTTTATTAGACTAGAGGCCTGGTGCACAAAAATTTGTGCACTGGCAGGGGGCGTTCCTCAGTCTGGCCTGTGCCCTCTTGCAGTCTGGGACCCCTCAGGAGATGTCCACCTGCTGGCGTGCCTGGCCAGCCTGGGTGAGGGGCTGATGGCTGTTTGCAGGCTGGCCAAGCCCCCCAGTGGCATCCCTCACCCCATTGGGGTGTGGTCAGCCTGGGTGAGTGGCTGATAACTGTTTGCAGCAAGGCTGGCTGGAATTTATTTAACTTCTAAAGCTGAAACTTTGTTGCTTTAACCGGAGCCCAGATCGGGTTGTCCCTGACAATCCAGGCTCCCAGTGCTTCCTTGGGCCCAAGGCTGGAAGGTCTCTGGGGTTTATCTTCTATAATTGAAACTTTGTTGCCTGGAGTGGTAGGGACAGCCAGCCTAGGCAGACAGGAACCTTAACTTCCTGCTTCCCCCTGGGGGAAGCCTCCTGCTTGTGCCAGCTCCTGGCTGCCAGTGGCCATCTTGGCTGGGTTAATTTGCATACAGCTGTTCTGATTGGCTGGTGGGCATGGCTTAGGTGTCTGGGAGTGATGGTTAATTTGCCTATTACTCTTTTATTAGATTAGATGTCAGTGTATCACTGTCTCTCTCATTTTAATGTGAAGAATCATCTGAGGATTTTGTTAAAAGGCAGCTTCTGATGCATTAGGTCTGGGATGGCCTGAGATTCTGCATTGCTATCAGGCTCCCCAGGTGTTGCTGCTGGATTAGGAACAAACTTAGAGTAACTGGACTGTAGAGTATCTCTCAAAAGAGATCACCTTTATAAAATATGTATCTGTATACTCTCTGAAAAGACACACAAGAAATGGGAAACAATAGTTACCAGTAGAAAGAATGGCTGATTAATTGTACATTCCCTTTTATAACCTGAATGATGCACTAAGTCTGTGTGCTACATATTCTCCAACTGTTCACTTTTAAAAACCCTGCAGTGGAGCCCAGTGACCCACAAGTCGGAAGGCAACTTAGCCTATCTGAAGCCCTTTATTATGAACCGTTTACCTGTTGAGTTTATCTCCAATGTCACCACTCAGGTCAGGCACTTGGGTTCTTTCTACCAGAAATGCCCTGGAGCAAACTTCACTTGATCTTTCCAACTCCAGTTTCTCTCACGCATCCTCCCAACTCCCCCCCACGGCTAATGTCACCTTTCTGTGTTAACCGCACAATGTGGCTTGTTGTCTCGGTCATCACACTGTCAGAATTTATTTACGTGTCTCTTAGCTACTTGATGGTGCGGACCTCGAGGACAAGGCTAGAGCTGATGCCTGGAGCAGACCGAGTTTGAGGTCATTCTGCGGGAGAATGGATCCCGTCCTGGCCGCAGGCGGCTCGCAGGAAGGGGAAGTCCTCGACACCGGCGCTCTTCCATCCCTTCGTGACTACGGAGGCAGACGCGCCAGGCGCTGCGTCCGCGCTCGCTGCGGGGAAGGCGGCCAGGGGCCCCGCCCTCTGCGCTCGCTCCTTCCCGGGCGCGCCGGCTTCCAGACCCAGGGCCCCTCGCCCAGCGCACGGCTGCGCCCTCCGGGGCTTGGGGAGGCCTGTCCGCCGTCCCCGTCCCCACAGGCGGACATGGCGTTCAGAGCCCGGTTCCGAGCGTGGGGGTCTTCTCGGCGTCCGCCACCTGCCACCAGCGGCGATCAAAGGGGCCGAGCGGTCGGGGCGGGGGCGGGATAGGCAGGGAAGGGAGGCGAGGACCCGCAAGGGCCAGGCGAGGGCCGGCCCTGCTCCCTTCCCAGCACTCACGGTTCTCCCACGGGGCCCGGTCTGGCGTGGCGGCCTCCGCGCCGCTCCCTCTCTGCCGCCCCGCGTCGCTGGGCACTGAGCCGCCGCCACGCCCTCCCGAGCTCGCCGCCGCTCCGCCAGCCACGTCCCACGCCCCACGCCCCCTCCCGCCCGCGCGCGTGTCGCCGCCGCCGCCAGAGGGGGCGGGGCCTGGGCCCGGGCGTCCAGTCAGCCACGGTCCCGGCGTGCCCTGCGCGGGCCAACGAGAGCGAATCGAGTGACTCACCTCCGCCGCGCTCGCTCCTCGCTGGCTCTCCCCTCACACACGCTCACGCCCGGCTCGACATGGCGGCGGCGGCGGCGGGGGACTCCGACTCCTGGGGTGAGGGGGAGTTCCGGGGGCAGGGCGCGGGCCCTCGCCCAGGCTGGCACTAACGCGGCTCGCTCTCTTCCGCAGATGCGGACACGTTCTCCGTGGAAGACCCGGTGCGGAAGGTGGGGGCCGGCGGGACCGCCGGCGGGGACCGCTGGGAAGGCGAGGACGAGGACGAGGACGTCAAGGTGGGTGCGGGCCGGGGCTGCGGGCTGCGCCGTCGCGGGCGGAGTTGCCCGGCGCTGGGCGGGCGGACGGGCGGGCGGACTCTGGGCCCAGGGGCGCTGCCCGGGCCTGCGAGCCCTGGGTCCGGCGCGAGCTCAGGGCCCGCTGCTGCGCGCTCTCCCTGCGCTCACCGACGGGGTGGCCGGGACGGGCAGCGTGGCCTTTCGGGTTTCCTCGGCGAGGCGGCGGCGGCCCTGCCCCAGCCCCTGCCCTTTGTCGCTCCGCGCCCCGGCCTGCATCCCACCCGCCAACTGGCGACGGGAGGTGACAGCAGCGGCCGGGCGGCCCACGTGCGAACTTCGTGGTCCGGAGCCTCTCGCCGCATGAGGGTGGCCAAGCGGGGACGGAGCCCCACGGCTCATTCCATATGGAGAACCTGGCAGCGCACCTGCCTTTTCGAGCTCCTGTCTCCCCAGAGCCAGTCATTCATTTGTGTCCCCGAAGGCCCAGGTGTAGAGTTTGTACAATTAGACAAGGAAAACACTGTGGCTTCATTTTAACTGTTTCACGCAAGAGAAATAGAAAGAGTAAAGCGAAATAACTTAGCCTCCCTGCCCATACCCTGTGGTAAAGGGATGAACCGAGTCCTGAAGTAGCCAGCGGTTACTGACCAGAAGCAGGGTCGTCCACAGTGACCTGGAGACTGTAAAGTTGACAGAGCGACATTCATCTCACGAGAGATGGAAGACTGGGTGGTTGGATTGGAGAGGGGGCCAGTGCATCCTTTCAGATGTGATGCAGAGTTCCTTACCTTCATGGCTCATTTTTTGAAAACTCCTGGGGGCTTATCATAAGGCTTCAGAAACATGACTATGGCATTTTTTACAAGTAGTTTCAGAAGTCTCAAGCCCATCATGTTAAGACTCTTAGTAAAGTTCTCAAAATTTTAAAATATTTGTGCAGATAGAGTTTTGTATGAATTGGAAAAATGGCATTTCGTGGTTTTGGTTCGTTTAGTGAATGTTTCACGCCCAACTTCTACTCTTTGGCATTTACTTAATTCTGCAAGTCCTTCTTGGGTTGAAAAATTTTAAGCTAGATAATTACTATTAACTTAATACTTAGTTCTGCTTTCTCTTGAGTCTGATGAGGTGAATGTATAATTTCTTGAACAACCTGAGGTTCAGAAATGATGGGAGCTTTGCACACATTGGGGTTAATAGAGTAGTGTTGTTGTGAAAGTACTTAGACATGGGAATGGATTATGTTAACCCCTTCATTGCAAGATATGTTACTTCCCTACATTGTAGAATGTTTTCTGTATGGAGCATTTAGTTCAGATTTGCCCTTTTAATTTTTCTATGTATACTTGGATGCAGCAGTTAAGATGCCTATTAATGAAAATTGGAAATAAATTATCAAATGAGAAGAAAATTTTAGAGAAATCTGGACAAAAATACCAGAAAATGAGTAATCTGGGCTGATGTCATGAAGTAAACTGCCTGAGATTATTGGATCTATGGTATTAATCCTGATAAATGTAATTCTAATTCTCACCACTTGGAATTAATTTTGGAGATTTACAAGTTTAAAGGACTATAAAAATCATCTCGCCAATTCACTCTTTCAATGCAAAATTTCTTTTATACAAATAGCTTATTTATTTTACATAAACTCTGAAGTTGATCTTGGAGAAGAAAGCTGAACTTGTCTGTTTTATTTCCAAGTTTAAATGTTGGATTATTTCTGTTGAGTTTCTTCAAGATTCTCATGATAATGATATCCACAGAATAGTTTTATTCCTGGACTCCAGAATGGACAGACCTAGGTTGATATTGTTGCCTTGACGTTTTTTATATTTGTGGTCATAACCAAGTGTTTAATCTTTGTTTTAGTTTTCAATCTGTAACTTGTCGTTATGGGAGCTACCTCAGGGGTTAATTTACAGTTTAAATGAGATAGCAGGGGAAGCATTAAGCAGCATTGCCTGATACCTGGTAGGCACTCAGTAAATGTTAATTGTCTCTTACTTTAAGATATTGTCTTTTTCTGCATAATGGAATGTGTGCTTAAGCTGTTTAGATCTAGTATTGGGATTTATTTTGTGCCACATTTTTTATTTCCTAAGCTCAGAAGGAGTAAGTTCTCCCCATAGTGTCGGTTTACTGTGAATTTTATGTTTTTTTTTTTTTTAAGGTCACAAAGTTTTTCTTTAATTATTCTTTGGGGGAAGGGACGTCACACTTCTCAATTAAGAGAAACATGTTTATCAGCACAGAAGTCATCTTTATTGTTTCTACTTATCATGCCATGAATTCATAGGGAATGGGTTCCAGCAGCTCAGGTTCCTTCCCATCGGCTCTCACAAAGTGCACTTCTTTGGGTGGAGGAGGCCAATGGTTCGGTTGAACCCAGGTACCTTTCTCGTTGGCTTCTTTTGTTTTCTGATGACTTTCCATCACACGTTCAGGAAGCTATCTTGGCTCTTAGAGTGCTTACATGCTCAATACATATTTTAATTCTCTTGGCAAGAAGCTTGCCCTTAACTTGCTTGTTCACAGAAATGCCAACTGCTTGCTGGGTGACATTGTTCACTCTTCCAGTTTTGCCATGGGAACATTTGTGGGGCGCTCCTTTTTGAATAGCACCCACTCCCTTGATGTCCACAATATCACCTTTCTTGTAGATTTGCATATATGTGGCCCAAGGAACAATTCCATGTTTTCTAAAAGGCCTAGAGAATATATAGTGGGTGCCTCTCCTCCTTCCCTTTGTGTTAGTCACTTTGCCAAATTATTGGAAGATGGCAGTTCCAGCCGAAAGGCTGAATTTTGTTTGAATGGAATAACCAAATTTATCAAGCAAGTTTTTGCTTGCCTCAAAGGTTAGCAATCAACGTTAAATTTTCTCTCCTTGGATGGTAGTGAGTAATACCACATATCTGAATTCTAATGTTACAGTACCTAATCCTTTCCTAAGGAGATGCAAACAAGGCTTAGTTTCCATGAGATTGAGTAATCACAGTCCTTAATACAATATGTGAATTTTAAAAAAATGTTTTCATTGATTTCAGAGAGAGGAAAGAAGAGAGAGAGAAACATCGATCGGCTGCCTCCTGCAAGCCTCCAACTGGTGATTGAGTCTGAAACCTGGGCATGTGCCCTGACTGGGAATCGAAGAACCATGCATGACCTCTTGGTTCATAGGTCATCCCTCTACCACTGAGTAACACCAGCCAATATATGAATTTTTTTAAAGTCTTCAGAAGGTATGGGAAACAGTAAGTTTTCAGTTTATATCAGTATCTAGTGTTTAACCTTTAAGAATATAGATTTAGACTGGCTGTGCATCCCAGCCGTCGACGATCCTGCAGTGCCTCCCGTCAAGACCTCACCAAAATACTGTCTCAAATGGAACATGCCAAGGAAACCATGATGCTCACGTTTCATAAGTTTGCTGGGGATAAAGGCTACTTAACAAAGGAGGACCTAAGAATACTCATGGAAAAGAAGTTCCCTGGATTTTTGGAAAATCAAAAAGACTCTGGCTGTAGATAAAATAATGAAGGATCTGGACCAGTGCTGAGACAGCAGAGTGGGCTTCTTTTTGCTAATTGCTGGGCTCTCCATCACATGCAATTACTATTTCATAGAACACGTGACTCAGAAGGCAAGGAAGTGAGCAGTTATTTCGCTCTGATAAGAGTTCTCCCAATGGGTCCCTTAAGGAATATGTGCCCCACAGCTTCCCTCTGTATAAGAATTTCATGAGCAGATTGGGACCCTTAAAAAAATGTACAAATAAAATCCTACCCCCATTGACCAAGAGAAAGGAAAGCCATTAAAGCCAGGTAAACTTTTGATTTTTATGTTGCTTGTATCCTCTTGCCCCCCAATAAACAAGTTTTTTTTTTTTTGAGTCATTTGTAATGTCCTGAGGAATGAAATTTACTCCAGTAGTTTACTCTCTTTTCGTAGACATTATAGCATTTTGCTGCGCTTGACTTTTAAAATAGTTGTCTGACAATGGCAGAAGTGGTTTAGGTAAAACTATGGAATTGTTAATATTCATGGAGGGGAAACCTATGCTTCTTCCACTTAAAAAGGTTAGAACCAGGGAGCATACTTTCCTGTCACACTGGCTTTATTTTACTTTTTTTTTTTAATATATTTTATTGATTTTTTACAGAGAGGAGGGGAGAGGGACAGAGAGAGAGAAACATCGACGAGAGAGAAACATTACTCAGCTGCCTCTTGCACACCCCCTAAGGGGATGTGCCCACAACCAAGGTACATGCCCCTGACCGGAATCGAACCTAGGACCTCTGAGTCCACAGACCGAGGCTCTATCCAGCGAGCCAAACCGGTCAGGGCTATTTTACTTTTCTTACTATACTGATGTTATACAGAGGCTGTGGGAGGAATTGTTCATTTGGTATATATTGCCGAACTCCTTCCCTGTGGCTGGAATGATGTGTAGGCTGTGTTGACAAGAAGGCAGTGAGTACCTACCCACTGCAAGCCGGGATAGTACAACTTTTACTGCATTTTACTAGTCCCAGTATTTCAGTAGAACAGGTTAGAAGCTAGATTTATTCAGAGTGTACTGTTTGTTTTGAAAAAACTGCTTCTGGTTGTGTTCAGAAGCAAATGTCTCAGGCATTTGCTTCTATAACGTTATAGAATTTCTTATGAAGATCCTAGAGTTGAAAACTGCCTGCATCGTCCTACCCATTGAACCATCTGTTAGGATCCTTTATGGGTTAATAGCTTAAATCTGTCATAGTAAGGACACTTTTCAAGCATTGGAAATAGCACTTCTGAAGCAAGGGATCTATGTTTAGAGAAATGGGAGATTGTTGGGAAATAATCAGAAGGTGAGCATTTTGCCAGGAAATGGGTATCTTGAAGTATGTGTGTAACTTATGAAAAATTCCAAATATATATAGAAGTAGAAAGAAAAGTTTAATAAATTCATGGCCAATCTTTTTCTATATCCTCACTTACAGCTCTCCTCCCCCAACCAGATTTTTCCCCCCTTATTCGAGGATATTTTTCTATTGATTTTTAGGGAGTGGGAGAGAGGGAAAGACAGAAACATTGATGTGAGACAAACACATTGATTGGTTGTCTCCTGAATGAGCCCTGACCAGGGTCTGGGTAGGGGAGGATCCTGCAACTGAGGTATGTGCACTTAACCGGAATTGAACCCGGGACCCTTTGGTCCGCAGGCTGATGCTCTGTCCACTGAGCCAAACTTGCTAGGGCCCAACCAGATTATTTTGAAGAAAATCCTCATTATATCGTTTCAATACCCTGGCATTTTGTTTAAAAAAGAGTATGTTTATTGATTTTAGAGAGAGAAAGAGAAGGGAACATAGATTAGCCGCCTACTGCACACCTCCTACTGGGGATTGAGCCCACAACCCTGGCATGTGCCCTGACTGGGAATCGAACCAGCAACCTATTGGTACATGGGCCAGCACTCAACCACACTGGCCAGAACAATACCCTGACAGGTTTTATAAATGAAAGTTTTTAGGAAGCATGTTTGCTGTTGAAAAATACTTACATACTGTTATTGTAATGCTGGAACACTGAAAATAATTAAGCTACTTGGTTAGAGTTCGGTGTCTTGATCTAGATCTTGCTTAGCCAGGAATTTAAAGTCATATTGATTGATAACAGTTCAGAATATTGGATAGGCACTGAGATGGAATTCAGCTGAGTGCTAAACCATGCATAATAGGATGTTAATGAAATTGAATTAAATGAATGATTTGGTTTCCAGAGACCAGTATAGCTCTAAGATGATGGAAGAATCTTTGAACTTCTTTTAAAAACTGAACTTTGCTGAGAAGTCCAGCCTTACCAGGGGCCATTACAGAGTTCTGAGGCCTCTCAGAGCAGGTTAGAATAGCTTAACAAAACACTAACCAGGCCCTAGTTGGTTTTGCATTTTATCTGAATTTATTGTCGACATAGGCCTGCAGACTGAAGGGTTGTGGGTTCAATTCCAGTCAAGGGCACGGACCTCATACCTTGATTGCCGGCTTGATCCTGGCCCCAGTTGGATGTGTGCAGGCAACAATAGATGTCTCTCACATTGATGTTTCTCTGTCTCCTTTCTACTTTCTCTGAAAATCAGTGGAGAAAATATCCTCTGGTGAGGATTACTAACAAAACACCGGCCAGTGAAAGGCTCTTTTCCTTCAAGAGATTTTGCTTTATCTAATCCAAACTAAAGAAAAGGGGGGAAGAAGTATGTTAGTTAGTGGGCTATGGCTCTGGGACAGAAAAATTTTACTGCTCTGTTTGACGATCTATAAATATATCTTGCTTAAGTTGGAAAGCATTTTCAGCCCTAAATGTGTTCTCTAATTGCATGTGACATTCTGTAGTTGTGCTTATAAAAATGACAGACCAACCAACTACTGGCCAAATTGTTATAAATAAAAAGAAAGCAGGGTTTACAATTTTCGTTTTGTTTTCAATTCTTAGTTCAATTGGGAAGCAGTTTTTAAACTTGAAAAGCAGCCATATCTCAGAGAAATGGCTCAAATGATGTTGGATGTGTGTCAGTAGGAGAAGAGGATAGATAAGCAAGTCGTAGTTTATAAACAGCCTCTGTTCTTAGGAAGCTAGCCATTTTAGGAGATAAATTGTATGTAATAGTTGGAAGATTTATTGGCTACCTAAAATAACTTGGTAAGGAATTTAATTGGATATCGATAGGTAGTCTCTTGAAGCAAATAACCATTTAAGGCGTACTAAATTATAGACTTACTCCCTATTTTAAGTGTTAATTTTTTAGGCGTTTCTCTAGGAATCCTATCTGTATTTTATCTGAATTTATTGTCAGCATTTACAAAATCCTAGTTTACAGAAAATTGGGCAGATTTAGACAATTCTACCTTACATTTACTTTTAGAGCACCTGCGTGTTTTATAACGAGGGAAACAAAAACTCTTTTTTAAGTTCCTGGGGAAAGCTACCTGGCCTTTTGCTTTGGGGATTATATCTATTTGGAAATGTGACCAGTTTTCTTTTTTTTTAAGAAAAGCAAGCAAGAATTTATTGACCACAGCAAAACTCAAGGCAGTGAAAACAATGAAGGAAGGGCATAGAAGGAGCAATGGAGCCTCGACTGGGCTGCTTTGGCTCACCTTGAAGTTAGAGAAAAGGGAGCCTTGGAGACGGTTCAGGCGGTTAGCCTGGGATGAGCTGCTGCTGCCCATTGCTTCCCTGATTGCAAGTCTCATGTGGTCCCTTATGGGTTAAGGGATACTTGCCTGTGGGGGAAGGAGATAGGGAAGGGAATGTGGAATTCTATGTAGTCTTATTATATCTGGCTGATGAGACAGTTTAACTTAACTGTGTGAGGGAGCAGTGATATGGTAGGGTGGGGATGATGTTTTTAATGGGAAAGGGACTCAGCGTTGAAAAAAATGGTTTGTTGCATGTTTTCTCTATTTCGTCGTTATTGGGGTGAGGAATTGCTCATTTTTCAGCCATACTGCCTTCTTAGCCTTTCAGTACCTGAGATGCTAGACTAGTTTCTTAAAATTAGTATAAAATCATCACAGTTAATTTGAGTTGGGTAAACTTATGTAGTTGTAGGTGGGCATATTTTCCTTGTAGGAACCATACCCTTCTCTTTGAGGAGATGACAGGGGAGCTCATTCATAACTAATTGAAGGAACAAATTTTGGTGGGGAAGGACCTAGTTCCCAGATAGTTACTTTATACTTCATGACTCAGGTTAGAAGTCATGTTTACCATGACACTTTAATGGAACTTTGGCCAATTCAGAACATGTTCCTTCATTATTTTTCACTAAGATTGTGGGGTAACTATTTCTGTCTTTGTAAAATGGGGATAACACCATCTAAAGGATTTTAGTGAGGGTTACTGTGTTACATACAAAGTTCTTTGTACAGTGCCTGGTGTGAAGTAAGCACTTAGTAAATGCTATTATTATTATTACTATCATAATTATCACTGTTAGAGTTGTGAATATGTTCTTCCTGGAAATAAGCAAATGTCCTCCTGTCTGAAGCACTGCCTAAGCATCATGCCATTCACAGACGCAGCTCTCCTGTATTCTGTGAAGATTAAAACAACATGTCTGGTAGTTAACTTTTATTTTTAGTTCTCTGATTCCTTTCATCTTGTGATGTATTGATATAAAGACTTAAGTAAACCAGATAGGTAATGCAAACATTTGCTCTCTAATTTCTAACTCTGTTATCTCAGATGTCCCACCAAGGACTAGCTGGTTGTTTTTTGTTTGTTTGTTTTTTAAACCAATAATACAGGTTTAATATTTTTCAATTACAGCTTTTATTATTACTTTGTATTGGTTTCAGGTGTACAACATAGTGATTAGATAATCATATATTTTGAAACGTGTTCTCCCCAGTATTTCCATTACTCGCCTGGTCCCATACATAGTTAACAAAATATTCTTGGCTATATTTGTCTATGCTGTACTTTACATCCCTGTGACTATTTTCTAACTACCAATTTGTACACCCCCCCCCCCGCCACCAAATATATATATTTTTTATTTCAGAGGGGAAGAGAGAGGGAGAGAGAGAGAGAGAGAAATATCCATGATGAGAACGAATCATTGATCAGCTGCCTCCTGCACACCCTACACTGGGGATCAAGTTTGCAACCTGTTCATGTGCCCTGACCTGGCTCATATGTTGATGCCCAACCACTTAGCCACACTGGCCAGGCCCAATTTGTACTACTTAATCCCTTCACCTCTTTCATCCAGTCCCCCCAACCCCCAATCTGCTCTTGTTGACTTTCATTCTGTGAATTCTGAGCTATGGGTTAAATTGCCAAGGTAAAGTGATTATAAAAATATTTTTACTTTTATACAAGTTTTTTCAACTGTGCTCGCAGACCTCATGGCAGCCTTAATTAGGACTTTTGTTTCTTTGGTGGACATACAAATTTTTATTGAGAGTCAAGGCTTGTGAAAAGAAAAAAAAGAAAAAGAAGGCTTGGTTGGCCACTGCAGCTGTGTGGTTGACAGTCACCTATAAACTAGGAGGTTCAATTTCTGGTCAGGGCACATGCCTGGGTTGTTGGCTTGATCCTGTGTGGGGCGTGCAGGGGGCAGTCAATCACTGATTCTCATCATTGATGTTTCTATCTCTCTCCCTTCATCACTCAAATCAGTAAAAATAGCCTATTTCATAAAGAGGTACATATACATAGACTGTGACGCTCTTGCACAAAAGGGCCACCCCCCCATGTGGTCACAAGATGGCTGGCAGGGGAGGGCAGTTAGGGGCGACCAGGCCAGCAGGGGAGAGCATTTAGGGGTGATGAGGCCAGCAGGGGAGGGCAGTTGGAGACAACCAGGCCAGTAGGGAGCAGTTAGGCGTCGATCAGGTTGGCAGGCAGAAGTGGTTAGGGGCAATCAGGTAGGCAAGTGGTTGGGAGCCAGCAGTCTCGGATTGTGATCGGGGCCTAACCGGCAGTTGGACATCCCTTGAGGGGTCCCAGATTGGAGAGGGTGCAGGCTGGGCTGAGGGATACCCTCCACCCCCAGTGCACGAATTTCATGCACTGTGCCTCCAGTGTTTAATAAAATTAAAAAGAATCAAGGTTTACTCTGTTTAGTGTGGCTCAGTTTGAGCCCTGAAAGGTTCCTGGGTCAATTTTTGGTCAGAGCACTTGCCTGGGTTGTGGGGCTAGATCCCCAGTGGGGGGAATGTGGGAGGTGGCTTATCAGTGTTTTGCTCTCACATGGATGTTTCTCTATCCATCTCCCTTCCTCTCTGTCTAAAAACCAATAAAAAAATCTTTAAAAAAAAGAAAGAATCAAGGCTTGGTTAGTTTATATATCTAGACTGATTTAGATTTTATGACCTGTCTTGTTATAAAACCAGAAGCTTGGTGTCATATTTAAAGCACATTAGTCAGCCTTTGCATCTTTTAGTAGCGTCAGGACTGCCTGTTCTGCGTCTGCCATCCTATGGCTCAAATTCAAATAGTGTGTCATAGTGTGCATGGTGGTTGCTTAGACAATGTCCAGGCTACCTATACATTAAAGCCCTATTTAAACACAGGGCTGTAAACTTAAACCTTCTGAATTCTGTGAAGTCTTTAGAAAATTGTTTGATAATTGGTTTATTTTTAGCTCAATGACTGTTCTATGTAGAAAAGACAGAGTCCCACCCAAGTTAGGGAGTGTATACCATGAAGCTGTTTATCAGTTCTTGACCCTCTTAAATACTGAGTATGCAAGAGTTTATTCTTGTATTATTTATTAATTAATGTATTATTTTCCATGCAAACAACTATGAACCTAGTTTTGCCCAACCTTGCACTGTATTTAATTCAGTAACCAGGGTTGTGCTGTATGGAATACTGTTTGAAATAATTGAGCCAATGGTTAGAATGTTGGATGTTTTTACGTATAGGAAAGTAAGAAGGATAAAGTACTTTTTTATTTTAAAACTATGAATTTAAGAGAGGATTTTAGTTTTGGTTTGGTTGTCCTGTGTGGTGTTTTTCACTTTTATTTGTTGACTAGAGGTCAGGTGCACGAAAATGGTGCACGGGTAGGGTCCCTAGGCCTGGCTGGCGATCAGGGTCCATCAGGACTTTCCAGCTGCTGGTTGGGGCCTTCCTTCATTCTGCACCACACCCTGGTGGCCAGCGCACGTCATAGTGAGCGAGCGAACTTCTGAGAGGATACTTTGCATATTAGCCTTTTATATATATAAGTTATATAAATTTGAGAGAGAGATAGAGGGGAAGGGGGAAGAGAGGGATAAAAGAGAGATAAACACTGATTTGTTGTTCCACTTATTTATACATTCATTGGTTGATTTTTGTATGTGCTCTGACCTGGGATTAAACTTGAAACCTTGGCATATTAGGATGATGCTCTAGCCAATTGAGCTACCTGGCCAGGGCTTGTGTTTGAATTGTTAATGGAAAAGCTTTTTTATGGAATTAGACAAGTTGATATAAGTTAATATGGAAAAACAAACATGCAAGAATGGCAGGAAAACACTAAAAAATCTACAAGAGGAGTCTAGCCCTAGCTTATATAAGAACATACTATAAAGTCTATATAAATTAATTAAAGCAGTCTGGTACTGGTTTATGAAGAAACAATAGGTTAATGGGATAGTATAGAAAGCAGATATAGACCAGATACCTATGAAAATATAGTATATGGTAAATGATGGGGCAAAGATGGACTTTTTAATAAATGATGCTATAACAACTAGATAACCATTTGGAAAAAGATAAAATAGGTCCATATTTCACATCATACAAAAGAATCTCCAAATGGATTAGATATGTAAATGAAAAAAATAAATAAAATCATACATGTTCTAGAAGAAAATTCCTTGCTATAAGAAAATCAAGAGGCAGTAAAAGATAAATTTTCTTGCATAAATGTGGTGGGGTTCATAGCACTTCATGGGAAAACACTAGATGCATTTCCCTTAAAGAAGATCAAGGCAGTGATCCCCATTATCTCTCCTGCTATTCACATTGTGCCCTAGGGGTTTAGCCAGTGCAGTTAGATAAAATAAATCAGTTGTGGAGGCACAGAATTGGTAAAGAAGAATTAAAGGTACAGTAGCTCTTATTTGCAGATGATATGATAGTATACTTTGAGAACCCTAGAGAATCAATGATAAAACTAATTTAAATGGTAAATGAAATTAGTATGGTAGGCTATAAAATTAACATAGTTAACCAATGTCACCCCAATAAATTCAATTAAAAGGTTAAAAAAACAAAAACCACAAACAAAAACCTACCCTAGCCAGGTAGCTCAATTGTTTAGAGCATTTGTCCCCACATGCCAAGGTTGCAGGTTCGACCTCCAGTCAAAGCATATACAAAAAAACAACCAATCCTATATAATAAAAGGGTAATATGCAAATAGACCGAATGGCAGAACAATCAAACAGAATAATATGCTAATGATATTCTAAGGCTACTCAACCACTCCCTATGACGTGCACTGACCACTAGGGGGCAGATGTTCTGACCAGCAGGTCAGCTTGTTGCTGGGGTCTGGCCTATCAGGACTGAGCAAGATGGGTTGAATATGCCCTGGAGCCCTCCCTTGATTCCTCCCTGGCCTGATTGCGCTCTGGTGGGGTCCCTCAGCCTTGGCTGTGCCCTCTTGCAATCTGGGACCCCTTGGGGGATGTCAGAGATCTGGTTTGAGCCAAATCCCACAGGCCACTCCCCTTGGGAGGGCACCAGATGCAGGGCTCATAATGACCGAGATCGGGACTGATTGGGCCTGAGCCTGAGGCATGGATAGTGGGGCCAGGAGGAGCAGGAGCAGCAGGTAGCAGCTGCAGGTGGTATTGAACTGCAGGTTTTGACCCAATCCCTGCAGGCCACCCAGAGGGACCCCACCCATGCATGAATTCATGCACCGGGCCTGTAGTGAATGTATAAACAAGTAGAACAAAATCAGTGTCCTTCTCACTCCCTTTCTCTCTAAAATAAAAACCAAAACTAATATTTTTTCTATACACAAATAACCAGTTAGAGGACATAAAAAGGAAAAAAACACAACCCTATTTATAGTAGTAACCTGAAAGATGAAATGCTTGAGAAATGTGCAAAAAAGAAACTAAAATAAAATAAAAGGACAAATGTGCAAAACCTAAAAGATAAACTTTAAACAAATCCTTGAAAGATACAGAGGTCAACTTGAACAAATGGATAATCCTTTTTCTTGGCGAGAACAGCTTAACATAAGGCGACAGTTCTCCACTATAAATTTATAAATTTAATGCAGGACCAAAAAATACCAAGTATGTTTCTGTGGAGTTAGACAAGTTGGTAATAAAGCTCACGTGGAAAAGTAAAAATGCAAGAGTTATTAATGGAAGTTCTTTTCTTTAGGATAATTGGGATGATGATGAGGAGGAAAAAAAAGAGGAAGCAGAAGTAAAACCAGGTGAGCCACTGGGGTTTCTGCATTTTTGTTTTATGTCTTGGTATCTGGTACTTATGTTAAGACAAATGACAAAAAAAACTCACAAAATTGAAGATTTTGGTATTTAGAAACCAAACATCCTTTCATTCCCACTTTATTCTCTTCTCCCTGCATCTCTTCTCTCATCTCAGACATAGATTTAGATACATGCTTTTTTTTTTTTAGTGTTATGAGAGAGTAAAGGGTGTGGTATCATAGTTGAGTGATCTAAGTCCTGCCTAAAGATCTATGGGAAAATATGAAGGCAGGCATTTGGATCTTAGGGGTCAGGTTAGGGAGGAAAAAGGAAGAGTTCCAGAATTCTCCCATTCTTATTTGCCAAGAATTCACCATATGAAATTGGAGCTGGGAGAGGGTTGGCTTCTTTTTTTAAAAATATATTTTGATTTTTTTAAAGAACGGAAGGGGGAGGGCCAGAGAGTCAGAAACATCGATCAGCTGCCTCTTGCATACCCCCTACTGGTGATGTGCCCGCAACCCAGGTACATGCCCTTGACCAGAATTGAACCTGGGACCTTTCAGTCCCCAGGCCGACGCTCTATCCACTGAGCCAAACCGGTTAGGGCAGCGTTGGCTTCTTGAAGTATACAAGTATCATGTCTGTCTCATCCATAAACTGGAAAATATTCAAAATAATTGATTTAAAAATTTCCTTACTTTTAGAAGTAAAAATTTCAGAAAAGAAAAAAATAACAGAGAAGATAAAAGAGAAAGAACGGCAACAGAAGAAAAGGCAGGAAGAAATTAAAAAGAGGGTAAGTACTATTGACTTTCTAAACTATAGAACTCTCACATCAGCAGTAGTACAGTGTCTTAACAGGCAACAAATATTACCTTGCAATTTGAGGGGCTTTGTAAAGACATTAAATGGACACCATCAATAAGTTAATCTCAAAACTGAATTTGTGGTTTTTACAAAAACCAAACCTAGAAACTTTATGTATTAGAGTGTCTTTTAAGTTTTCACAAACATTTGGGAACAGTTACAATTGTTTAATGACCACATTCATATAAAGTGTCCATTTCTCTGCCAGGTACTATGTGTTTGTTTATTTTTATTTTAAAAATTTCTTTATTAAGTTATTACATATGTGTCCTTATCTCCCCATATTACCTCCCTTCCCCCCCACTCATACCCTCACCCCTGTTGTCTGAGTCCATTGGTTAGGCCTATATGCCTGCATATAAGTCCTTTGGTTGATCTCTCCTCCTTACCCCCACCCTTCCCTTCCTTCCCTCTGAGGTTTGACGGTCTGATCGATGGTTTTCTGTCTCTGGATCTGTTTTTGTTCATCAGTTTATGTTGTTCATTCTATAAATGAGTGAGATCATGTGAAATTTATCTTTCTCTCACTGGCTTATTTCACTTAGCATAATGCTCGCCAGTTCCATCCATGCTGTTGTAAATGATAACTATGTGTTTTTGTTGTTGAATATTTGGGGCAAGATCAGGAATCTTGTATTAATTTGTGTTTGTTTTTTTTAATAGAAAACATTTTAATAATTCAAAAATCAAAACAATAAGAAGCACTCCCAATCCTTCACTCATTTATCCTGTTTCTTTCCCTGTATCCCATAAGTAAATACTGGTTTCTTATGTTTCCAAGGTGTCTTTATATATTTGGATACAACTGTATAATCATATTTCTTTTTTATGGTTTCCACCTTGCTTTATTTGATATAGTCTGGAGATCTTTCCATATCAGATCAGTAGTTTTTTTGATGCTCAAACTGTTCTAACTTTAGCCAGTAGGAGTCCCTTTCAGTAGTTTCTATCTTTATCCTTTTGACAGGGACCCCATTAGTCTTTGAAAGCTTCCTTGTTTTCTGATACAATAAGAAGTGCCAAGTGTTACCCAATAAATCTTTAAACCTGGAATTAGCTACTCCTCTGAGGTTTCTTTTAGTGGAAAATAATATTTAGAGGCCAAATCTAGATGCTTGTAGTATTTAGTGTTATTGTGATAGCCTACACACCTTTTCGTGGATTAATAAGCTAGGAAAGTAAGGTGTGTGTGTGATCATTAGTTCATATTGATATTTTTTCTTATTCTGACATTTTTCTTTTTCTTACAATACCAGTATTAATAACAAGGTAGAGCTACTGAATGAATTTTAGGATTTCCTTGCAATTCATTTTGAGCTTTTGAATATGTCCTGCTAAGGATGTATAATTATGTCCTTGGTTCTAAAGTCATTTGAATTCTCTTCCCAGTGAACTTTTCTGTTTCAGTTTTAAGATTTTAATTTATTTTATTTTTTAAATTTTCACCTGGGAATCAAACCACAGTCTTTTGGTGTATGGGACAACTGTCCAACCGACTGAGCCGGCTATGGCTTAACTTCATTTCTTCTTTAAATATATTTTTATTGATTTCAGAGACAAAAGGAGAGGGAGAGAGAGAGAGATAGAAACATCAATGATGAGGATCATTGATGGGCTGCCTTCTGCATGCCCCCCACTGGGGATTGAGCCGCTCCAGCATGTGCCCTGACCAGGAATGGAATCATGACCTCCTGGTTCATAGGTTGACCCTCAACCACTGTGCCATACTGGCCAGGCTTAACTTTATTTTTTAACCATGAAATATGTTCAGAAGTCAAAAGTTATATTGATTGGATCTTTCTTGGTCATTGAAATTAGAATTGTACTTGTTTTGTATTTTGTTGTATCTTGGTATTAGTCTCTAACATAAACCTTACTTTTTTTTCTAATTTTTTTTATTGTTTAAATTATTACATATGTCTCCTTTTTCCCTCATTGACCCCACCCTCCTGCCACCACTCCCACCCCTCAGGACAAGCTCCCACCACCCCAGTGTCTTTGTCCATTGGTTATGCTAACATGCATGCATACAAGTCCTTTGGTAGATCTCTTACCCCCATTTCCCCCGCCATAAATCTTTATTGTTGAAAGTATTATGTTCCCTGTCCCCCCCCACATTGACCCCTTCTAGACGTCCCCCCCCCCAATCCCAGGCCTTAACCACCCTATTGTCTTTGTCCATGGGTACATACAAATCTAACATAAACCTTACTTTGAATGTACTCAGTTTATCTTAGGCCAGGTACTGAGTTAATATATATTTAACTTTGATGCAGGAAACACTTGATGTCAACACCTAACTGTTAGACAAATAACTCAAGATACTTTCCTTTTTCTAGCAAGTGTTTGAGATTTCCTAACTTGGTATAATGAACTTTCTCATTTCATCTTCTCCATGAGAAATAAAATGATCTATTTCAGAAGTGGACTTCTGAATCAAAATCTTTAAACTGCATAGGAATGGATAATTATGAATGACACAAATTCCCGTCACTTTTCCCACTTGGATAAATATTACCAAAGATTTCCCCTTGTAGTAAAAGCAGTGTGTTTGTGTTGTAGAAAATTATATCATAGTATATAGAAATGTTAACTGTTAACTCAGTGGTGTGTGATTGGGAAATAAGTGTTTTTATGTCTGCATATTATCATATGGATATGCCATACTTTATTTAACCATTTGGTTGTTGAACATTCAAGTTGGTTCTAAATTTAGTTGAAATTATAAATAAAGACTTGATAACTTACTACCAAGTTGCCCTAGGAAGATTGTTTCAGTATACAGTATTAGCAGCAGAATGTCAGTGCCATTTCACTCTGTCTACAATCTTTTTTTTTTTTTTTTACAATTTCAATTCTTTCTTTAAAAAAATTTTTTTAAAATTCATTTCAGAGAGAAAGGGAGAGGGCGAGGGCGAGAGAGAAGGAAACATTAATGATGAGATGCACGCCCCCTATTAGGGATAGAGCCTGCGACTCAGACATGTGCCCTTGACTGGAACTAAACCCAGGACCCTATCCACTGAGTCAAACCAGCTAGGGCTTAATTCTTTATTTTTAAAAAAGGTTATAGAAATAAGCTCAGTCTTCCTGAATTTGAATCTCAGCTCTTTCCCATTACAAGCTGTGCTAACCTGTTACCATGGGCAAGTTGCTTAATCTCTCTGTGCCTCATATTTTTTCCCTTTGATATTAGGATAATAATATCTAAAATGTTTAGAAAAAATGCCAAAATACGATATGTATATACTTTTAAGTGTTTGCTATTATTTATGATTACATGTGCTTATAAAAAATTCATAGAAAATAGATGTACTGGGTCCACCTATCATGATTCCAGCCCTTTTAAAACTTCACTTCTGTATCATTTTAGTTAGAAGAACCTGAAGAAACAAAAGTACTAACACCAGAAGAACAATTAGCAGATAAACTGCGGCTAAAGAAATTGCAGGAAGAAGCAGACCTTGAATTAGCAAAAGAAACTTTTGGTAAGTGGGAGATACTGAGGTTTCAAGTAATTATTGTGGAAATCTTAGTAGTTATGAAAGTTTAGAAAACATCTTTTTTGAAGAAACATATTGGCTAATTTAGGTATTAGCAGTTTTCTCTTTATATTTGAGGTTTCAAATTAATTATGGTAGAGTGAAATGCATATTTAGATTTTTGAATAATTATGTTTTGAGTTTAAATACTTTTCTAAACAATTGATTTTTTTAGAGAGGAAGGGAAAGAGAGAAATAAAAACATTAGTGAGACAGAAACATTGATTTGCTGCTCCCTGCACGCCCCCTACCAGGGATTAAGCCCACAACCCAGGCATGTGCCCTGACCGGGAATCGATCCGGCAACCTCTTGGTTCATGGGTTGATGTTTAACCACTGAGCCATACCAGCCAGGCCAAATAAAAGTTTATATATATAAATTATTGATTTTTTACAGAGATGAAGGGAGAGGGATAGAGAGTTAGAAATATCGATGAGAGAGAAGCATCGACCAGCTGCCTGCTGCACACCCCCTACTGGGGATGTGCCTGCAACCAAGGTACGTGCCCTTGACCGGAATTGAACCTGGGACCCTTCAGTCCCCAGGCCGATGCTCTATCCAGTGAGCCAAACTGGCTAAGGCCAAATAAAAGATGATTAAGATAAAAAGTCATTGGACCCAAATAAAGTCTACCACTTTTAAAAATACATTTATTGCCGTGACTGGTTTGGCTCAGCGGATAGAGCGTCGGCCTGTGGACTCAAGGGTCCCAGGTTCGATTCCAGTCAGGGGCATGTGCTGTGGTTGTGGGCACGTCCCCAGTGAGGAGTGTGCAGGAGGCAGCTGATCGATGATTCTCTTTCATCGGTGTTTCTGGCTCTCTATCCTTCTCCTTTCCTCTCTGTAGAAAATCAATAAAATATATTTAAAAAAAATACATTTATTAACTGTGTGAAATTTGGGTGGATTGTGAGGTCTGTAGCTTTGAGATTTAAATACCAAACTACCTATAGGCTGTCCTGTTGTCTTAATTAAGTCTGGATAGGACTTAGTATTGCATGCTAGTGCTGAGGGAGAGGGGTGGTGGTGCTTTCTTGTGCTCAGAGTAATTTCTTTCTGCAGCCCTTCTTGGCCCTCACCATGCCCTATCTCTAGGCGACTTCCATTCTGTGTGCCATACCTACAGCTATGGTTAGTTGCATGAAATAAAAGATATGTTCAAGGTCCTGTAAATAAGTTCAGAGTGTCCCAGGAGGAGAGTTACATGGCACAGAGGGTAAAAGAAAGGAACGTGGCCAGAGAAAGTAAAAGCTCTCATTTTAACCAGGTTTATTATTGTCAGCTATTGAGTACTTTGTAGAGTAGAAGATCATATTGAAACAGTTAAATAACTGGAAATTGAAACCTAGAGTCAAAAATGATATAGTTTTCCCCTCATTCCTTTTCTTTAAAACAATCAAGCAGGCTAACTGTAGTAATCATTTCCTTTTTATGGGAAGTGTGACCTTATCTTTCACTGGGCCACTAGTAATCTCAAGAGTTGCTGTTGATGCTCCTGTCTGCTGGAATATGCTTGCAATGTCTTAACTGCACTTATCACAGAGAGCACTCAGCCATTCTCTTGTGTCTTCAAGGATGGTAAAAGCCACCCATGTGTTTATTAAAGAGAGGGGTTTATGTGGTACCCATAAATTCTAATAGAGGACACCAATTACAGATTAAAAGGCCAAAACATGCATGCATACAGTCATCGTTTGGTTAATAGGATTTCAGTGTTGTTTCTTATAATACTGAATCAGTGGCATTGTTAACAACTAATTTAGAGTACTGAGGACACAAAGTGTACTGACATACTAATTTTTCTATTGGGGTTTAACACATGGTTTGCTTCTGCTTAGCTTCTAGAATTAGTTAGCTGGATACTTTCACAGAAACCATTGTTTTCTTTGCTTTTTTTCCTTCTCTCCCCACTTTACTCTGGGCTGTTCTTAGATGCTTTAAGAGCATTCTTTTGTGCTAGGTACTCCTTTGGCATGGCAATCTGCCAAAGCCTGTGGACTCCTTTTTAATCTGATGTTTTTAAATGCATAAAACAAAACACACAGGATTTTACTTACAAAATAAATCTTTTATATTGAAATAGGTATCAAAATATTAAAATAACTTTTGATACAATAATTACATGATTCTTTAATGTATTGAGTAAGACCTAGAGCAGGTCTAATAAGTAATTTTAAAGTAATAATGACTGTGAATAATGTTTCAAGATATCTGAGACAACTGTAATGTGAAAGGAAAGTATCTGATCTCCGTTGGTAGCAGTCAGGTTTTGCTATTATGATTTGTTGCCAGTAATCAAAATGGAAGGAAACTAGAAGTAAAAATAAAAGCTATAATTTTTTTCTCATCCAAATTCACAGGCCTCCTGAATTCTGTTCAAGGTCCCAGGTTAAGAATTTCTGCTTTAGAATGACGTAGCAGGATTGTTCAGATATATAATTGGTTTATAAACTTGAAAAATATCTTTCTGATATTTGCAGTGCTCCCTTTCTATTACAGGTGTTACTAATACAGTTTTTGGAATAGATGCTATGAACCCATCTTCGAGAGAGGACTTCACAGAGTTTGGAAAGCTACTAAAAGATAAAATTACACAATATGAAAAATCATTATATTATGCCAGTTTTTTAGAAGCCTTAGTTCGAGATGTGTGTATTTCATGTAAGTAATTCTAGTCTGTAGCCCCTGCGGGTGGATTTTAGTAAGGGCACACTCAAGAAGATGGAGGTTGACTTTTCGGGGGGCTGGGAGTGGGAAAGCTATGACATACAGACTTAGTATTTACTTTTTAGTAGTTTCTATGAGAATGGTGTTCTGCAAACATACAGTTAGTTTGAATGGTTTTGTTCCTTTTTGAGGCTGCCTTCTTAATGTTTTTACAATGGTTTCCCGAGGAGACATCTGAGATTTGTTGCCACAGCAGCTAATACAGCACTAGCTTATTCTTTTATCTAATTGTATCTTGAAAGGGGCTAGAAAGTGTCTTTTGGGGAAAATGCTCTCTGGGCATGTAAGATTTTAGAGCTGAGATCACAGCAATTGTATGTTCATTTTATAAATGAAGAAGCCTGTGACCAGGTGGAAGTTGCTCAACAGAGCTAGCACCTATTCTCTGGGTCCATGGGTGTGGTGCTGTGTCCTGAGAGAGGAGTCAGTTACACATTTCAGGGGCTGGGTGTGGGAGTGGCAACCAAGGGTGGTGCAGCACCAATATGTAAGGGACTGGTGGTTTTGCTAGTATTTACTGTTTTTAAGATTGAGAAAAAGGAATTTTATATAATGGATTTTAAATTGGGTTTTGAGAAATTACTACTAAGTTGGGGGTTATTTGATGAGTTATAGCCCCAGAATTGGTCTTTCCTGCATATAACATTTTTCTTGTTTTTGAAGGAGCTCCTTAATCAAAACTAGATACTTTTTTTTGGTAGCTAAAAACTGTTTTCAGCTTAATATTTTAATAAAGATAGGAGGATATATTGTTGTTCAATAAAAGTTGCTTGTCTCCTGGTAGGACACAGATTTCTCAGATAGCTACTACTTTCATTCTAGTTCCTGTGCTAGAAAATGGAGACTCCAGGAGGTGGGGCGTTGTCATCTGTAGGTTTAAGAATTGTTATTCCACGTTCACTCAGCTGCTGCTCACTGAGCATCAAGGACAGTATGGAAGGGCATGGTTATCTGTATATTTGGTGGGGAAAGGAAAATAGGAGGGAACACTGAGCTGTAAAGACACTTAGTTTCTCTTTGGTTAGCATTGGTATCTTGATAACAGGTCATTATAAAGATAAATTTCTGTTGCTGAGTTTTCCATTTTATTCTATACTAGAGGCTCAGCACACAAAATTGTGCAGGTAAGGTCCTAGGGCCTAGCCTCCTGCGATCAGGGCCATGTTCTGCCTGTTCGCCAGTCCCAAGGCCAAACGCCACCTCCGCTGCCGGGCAGTCAGACTGTTGTGATCACCAGCTCATCCCCAGCTGCTTGGGGGCTCAGGCCTGTGGGAAAGCAGGCACTGGTGACTTCACCTCCATGTGCATGCACTGGGCCAGCAGCCGATGGAACATGCTGCACACTCGGGGCCACTCATGCAGGTGCTGCTGCTGCTGCTGGGGCTTGAGGCACTGAAGGAAGCTGTGGGACACACCCACAACCTATCCGCCCAGGCCTGAGCTGGCAGCGCATTCCCTCAGCGGCAGGCCTGGTGAATGCGGCATGGAGGTGAAGTTGCCAGTGCCTGCTTTCCCAAGGGCCTGAGCCCCCTAGCAACCGAGGATGAGCTGGTGATACCAATAGCCTGACAGCCAGCCCAATCCCCCTGCCACCCACTGTGATTCCCTTTTCACCACCACTGATCCATCGGAGCCTGTGGGCCAGGGGCAGGGACCAAGAGGTCAGCCGTTCAGCCTGTTCGCCAGTCCCTAGTCCCGCCCTGCCCTACTCATGGGCGGGCGGTGGGGGGGCAGGAGGTGAGCTGGGGACAGACCATTTCATGGTGACCAGTCATTTGTTCATCAAGGACGCTAGCTTTTTATATATATACTAGGGGCCCGGTGCACAAAAATTTGTGCACTCGGGGTGGAGGGAGTCCCTCAGCCCGGCCTGTGCCCTCTCACAGTCTGGGACCCCTCAGTGGATGTCCTATGATGGCCCCAGTCTGCCAGGCGCCTTCTGTGTGTGTGTGTGGGCGGGGGGGCCACTGGGGACCTGCCCCCAGCTGCATCTGAGGCTCGGAGCAGTCATCCTGTGTGTGTCTACCTGCTGGGGGCCTGCCCCCAGGCTTGGAGCAGGCACCCCCTCTATGTTGATCTCTCAGATTCTTGCCCCCCCCTGCATGTTGTTCTCTTTCTTGAGCTGTGGCCAGGGCTGGTTGCGGCCTGCCTCCCAAGCTTGCCTACTGCCCATCTTCCTCCAGCCACCAGAAAGCAGGGAAAATCCCGCCTCGTGGTCAGGTCAGCCTTTTCCTGCTCCCTGATCCCCAGAAGGGACCTGGGAAGGCGCCAAGCAGGCCGCCGACTCTTTCCCACTCACCCGTCCCCTGCTGCCTTCCTTTCCCACTTCCCGGTGCCGCCAAGGGGTCTAGGGAGCTGCCAAGCAGGACCCCGGCCCCTGCAGCCTTGCTTTCCCGCTCCCTGATGCCCCACAAAGGGCCTGGGAAGCCCACCAAGCAGGCCGCCGACCCCCTGCCGCCTCTTACCCGCTCCCTGATGCCCCGCAAAGGACCTGGGAAGCCCACCAAGCAGGCCACCAACCCTGCCGCCTCTTTCCCACTCACGGGTCCTGGGTCCTGCGCTGTCCCACCCTGCAGCCGCTCTGTGCACTCGGGAGGTTCCTCAGCCTGGCCTGTGCCCTCTCGCAGTCTGGGATCCCTCTGGGGGTGTCCACCTGCTGGCATGCCTGACCAGCCTGGGTGACGGGCTGATGGCTGCCCACAGCTCCCATTGACCCAACGTCCCAGCAAGGCTGGCTGGACGCAGGTTTATGGGGTTTATCTTCTATAATTGATGTACTGTTCCTTTAAGGCGAGGTGGACTGAGGTAACGAAACCTCCTCTGCTTCACCTCGCAGCGCAGCGTCTATAATGAGACTTTGTTACTCTTAGTAAGTCAGGCCAGGCCTGTTCCCTTCAGCTCCCGAGGATTCTGTGATTGTTACATTATTGAAACATGTTTCGGAGCCTGCCCGCCAAGGGCCGAAAACAGTATCGCTTTCGCTCCTGCTGCAAGGGACGCTGCCTAAACGTTTACTCAGGTCCGTGAGTGGCGGCCGCCATGTTGGCTGGGCTAATTTGCATACAGCCGCTCTGGTGGGCGTGGCTTACCCTGTCTCGGAGAAACGGTTAATTTTACTATTTCGCTTTTATTAGATTAGATATACTAGAGGCCCAGTGCACAAAAATTTGTGCACTTGGCAGGGAGGGAGGTCCCTCAGCCCAGCCTGTGCCCTCTCACAGTCTGGGACCCCTTGGGGGATGTCCACCTGCTGGTGTGCCTGGTTAGCCTGGATGAGGGGCTGATGGCTGTTTGCAGGCTGGCCAAGCCCCCCAGTGTGGACCCTCGCCCCATGGGGGTGTGGCCAGCCTGGGTGAGGGTGAGGGCTGTTATCAGGCTGCCCACAGTCCCTTCAGGGTTCAGGTCCCTACTGGGGTGCGTGGGCAGCTTGGGTGACGGGCTGAGGGATGTTTTCAGGCTGCCCACAGCTCCCATTGACGCAACGTCCCAGCAAGGCTGGCTGGAAGCAGGTTTCTGGGGTTTATTTATCTTCTATAATTGATACACTGTTGCTTTAAGCCAGGCCTAGGCAGGTAACAGAGCCTCCTGTTTGGTTCAGCTTCGTGGCTTCTATAATTGAAAGAATGTTGCCTTAGTAGAAGCCCAACTTGCCTAGGCAAGCAGTTTCCTCCATCGCTGGTGCAACGGAAGCCTCCTGTTTGGTTCAACTCCATGGCTTCTATAATTGCAACTATGTTGTCTTGAGCAGAGAGAGGCCCAGCTGGCCCAGGCAGACAATTTACTCCTGGTGCAACGGAAGCCTGCTGTTTACTCCAGCTCCCTGACTGCTGGCCTCCATTTGGCTGGGTTAATTTGCATATAGCTGCTCTGATTGGCTGGTGTGTGTGGCTTAAGCGTCCAGGTGAAATGGTCAATTTCATTATTACTCTTTTATTAGATTAGACTAGAGGCCTGGTGCATGAAAATGCATGCACTGGATGGTGGGGTCCCTCAGCCTGGCCTGCCTCCTCTCACAGTCCTGGAATCCTCAGGGGTGGGAGACAACCTGGCAATCAGGGGAAGGCGATGCCTCCATCACACCTCTGCTGCTGCCACTGCCGGCAGTGCAAGCTTTGGCTAGCCCTAGTTACCTGAGCCTCAGGAGGCCCTGGGCAGCTAGCTGGGGGGCTGAGGGGACTGGGGGACTCTGGAGGCAGGCATGCAACATGCCTGCCTGCCCCATCTTTGAGGGCGTGGCAGTCAATTAGCATATTTCCTCCTTATTGACTTGTTGCAGCCCGCTGTTAAGTCATTTGGTCGGCCCTCACGTCCCTGCTGGCCTGGTCGCCCCACACAGACTGTTCAGTTGTCTGTTCAGTTGCAATGGTCGCTTAGGATTTTTTATGTATGCACACACTCTCTAATAAAGAGTAATATGCAAATTAACCCTCAATTACACCCATAAACTATGCCCACCAGACAATCAGGAGCAAATAAGCAAATTAACTCAACTAAGATGGCTGCAGCCATGGAGCTGGAGTTGCCCCAGGCAATGGAGGAAGCCAGGGCCCTTTGGGCCCTGAGCTCTACTCAAGGCTACAAAGTTTCAGTTGTAGAACATAAACCCCAAATACCTCCCAGGCTGGGACTTTGGGTTGCCAAGGGCAACTCAAGGCTTCGAGTGGCGGGGGTAGGGCCCAAGGCAACAAAGTTCAATTATAGAAGTTAAATAAATCCCAGATACCTGCTTCCAGCCAGGCACCCCAGTAGGGACCCGAACCCTGAAGGGGCTGTGGGCAGCCTGAAGCAGCCATCGGCCCCTCACCCAGGCTGGCCACGCACACCAGCAGGTGGACATCCCCTGAGGTGTCCCAGACTGTGAGAGGGCACAGGCTGGGCTGAGGGACCCCTCTGAGTGCACAAATTTTTGTGCACCAGGCCTCTAGTATCTAATCTAATCTAAGTGATATGCAAATTGACTCTCACTCCATTATACCTAAGCCATGCCCACCAGCCAATCACAGTGGCTGTATGCAAATTAACCCAGCCAAGATGGTGACCAGCAGCCGCGGAGCTGGAACAAGCAGGAGGTTTGCCCTGGTGATGCAGGAAGCTAAGGTTCCTGTCTGCCTAGACTGGCTCAAGGCAACAAAGTTTTAATTATAGAAGATAGATAAACCCCAGAGACCTGCTTCCATCCTTGGGCTCAAGGCAGCGCTGGGAACCTGGGTTCTTAGAGGCAACCCGACCTGAGCTCCAGTTAAAGCAATAAAGTTTCAACTTTACAAGTTAAATAAACCCTAGATACCAGTTTCCAGCCAGCCTCGCTGCAAACAGCCACCAGTCCCTCACCCAGGCTGGCCATGCACACCAGCAGGGGTCCCAGACTGTGAAAGGGCACAGGCCGGGCTGAGGGAACCCCCCCAAGTGCACAAATTTTTGTGCACTGGGCCCCTAGTATGTAATAAAAGCCTAATATGTTTAAGTGTCTGGTTGGCCATTCAACCAATCAAAGTGTGATATGCTAATGATATGCTAAGGCCATTCAACCACTCGCTCTGATGTACACTGAGCACCAGGAGGCAGACACTCCAACTGGTAGGTTAGCTTGCTGCTGGGGTTCAGCCAATCGGGACTGAGCAAGATGGGCCGGACACACCCTGGAGCCCTCCCACAGTCCCTCCCTGACCCCGATTGCGCATCAGTGGGGTTCCCTCACCTTGACCTGTGCCCTCTTGCAATCAGGATCCCTAGGGGGATATTGGAGAGCCAGTTTTGGCCCGATCCCACAGGCCAGGCCAAGGAACCCCACTGGTGCACAAATTTGTGCACTGGGCCTCTAGTTTTTAATAGTTCTGATTTGTATGCCTGGTCATATGTCAAACAGGAGAATTGCAACCTTTTCAAAGATACTGAAGTTAATAGACAAATTAGATTTCTCATAGCACATGGGGAAGAATATATATTTGCCTTTACTTATTCCCCAAAATGATTAAAAATTAGTAGCATGCTTTTTTTTTTTTATAGTGGAAATTGATGACTTGAAAAAAATCACCAATTCACTGACTGTGCTTTGTAGTGAGAAACAGAAGCAAGAAAAGGTAAGAGCAAGCTGTGTGGAGCAATGTGTATTTCATTAGGATGGTGGTGCAGGCATAACATTCTTAACAAGCCTGGGAAACTTAAAGGTCAAGCAGTTTACCAATACCATTTAAATTGGAATAGAACAGTGTGAGTGTGAGTGACTTTTACTTTTTTTCTTCAACAAACATGTTCATAGTCTTGGTTTCTGAATTAATAGAAATTGCCCTGGGTTGTCTGGGAATCTCCCTTAGAGAAATGAAGTTTTTCTGTGACCAGAGGCTTTGGTGTCTCTGAGGGTTGCTGTACCAGATAAGAAACACTTGGTAGATCAAGTCTCATGAATTGACTCTCTTTTATCTTTAGCAAAGCAAAGCCAAAAAGAAGAAGAAAGGTGTGGTTCCTGGAGGGGGATTAAAGGCCACCATGAAAGACGATCTGGCAGATTATGGTGGTTATGATGGAGGATATGTACAAGACTTTGAAGATTTCATGTGACATTTTATCTTCTCTGGTGTCTTCTTTCTGTTGCCCACAATCCCTTCAACATGTAGCACAACTTCCTTTCCTTTCAGTTCTGCCAAATGCTACAATCAGAAGTGCAGTATCTTTTGTGCTGGTTACTTAACCCCTTGACACTTAGGTGCTAAAGTGCAAATGAGGGAACTTGGATCTTGCTGCCAAGGGGTTAAAATTGGGAACCTCAGTTGCTACTAAATCATAGTTTTAAAAAACACACAAACTTAATAATGTTGTCATTGTTGCTATCTGATTCTATAGCAGCAGTCACTAAATTGGAAACAAAGGTTGCAACATGACAAGAAATTGTGTAGTATTGACCAGCACCATTCAGTAATACAGCCTTAACCATACCTCCTTGAACTACTTCATAACTTGTCAAGAAAAGCAGTCTGCAGCAAGGGCATGTGGTGTGCACCTAGTATTAAAATTGCTTTGTCTTAAAATTGAGCGTGAGGATATTAAACATACATTGTGAAGAAGACTGCTTTTGTCAGAGTGAAGATACGGCGGCTGAAAACTACTAGTTTGATACTTAAAAATTGACCAAAACCTTCCACTTTGAAGCTGAAGAAGGTAAACCTCTCCATTATTGTATTTGTGGAATCTCTTGAGTGCATACTATCTATCAGACTATTCTACTGATGAAGTGCTTCAGATGGGGGAGGGAAACCCTATCTGTTTTATTTGCCTGATTGAAGTGTCTGAGGAACAAATCTCCTTTGTTCTGGGCTGCAATGGAATAACTTTAAACAGGGTTTTGGCATTTCCTTTCCTTTATAAAACATGCTCAGCAAGCTGCAACAGTTAACTAGTTTGGTAAATTGTTATGTTAACAATTATGACATCTGCAATGTTTTATAAAGCAACTAATTTAATAAAATCACTATTGTGAGGACTTAAATTTTGTGTTATCTCCCAAGAGATATTTTTGGAGAGTATAGAGCACAGCTCTTGGGACTAGAGTTCTCTATATACTTAACAAAGCTTAATAAATGCTTGATGAGTAGTTAATAGCTTTAAAACAAAAATGATTTGTCAGGCCCTTAATAGGGTCACCCTACAGCAACAAAGGTTTAGGGCTGCTTTCCTCATTTTATTTATTTGGGGAAAAATTATTTGGTGGTTTAGTTACTATAGAAAGGCAATTTGTATGTAAGGTCTGATTAAGATACCTAGAACTATTTATTTGGAGTAATTGAGCTTATAACTCAGGTATGGCTGTGAGCATAGATTGAGTCATCTTTATTACATATATATTTTTAAGCAATTTAACCAAATTTGTTAAATTTTAAAACTGTCACAGACTCAAAAGTAGGGACAGAACAAAAAATATTTTTAATTTCTCTTACATACAAAGGGGAGGGTCTCAATCAAAACTCTGTAGAGCATTAAGTGGAAGACAGGACCATCCAAATAATTTGAGAAATTAACAGAAAGCAGTGACTACACAGCAATAATTACAGCCAATAAAAATTGTTTTAAGGCAGACAAGGGCTAAGATTTCCTTAGCAGTTAATAATGACATGCACTGAATTTAAAATCTATTTTATTATAGAGATCAGTTTCTAACTAATGGAAATGTATCATCTGTTCCTTAACTGTGTAAATAATATTAAATTCCTTTGAAACTGGAATCTGCAGGCACAGGTATTTATTCTTTAATCAATAATATATCATGTCCTAAAGTAAAAGCCATCCTGAGGAAGATGGGAGTTTTGAACTTAATACCAATATCTATATAAAATGGTACAGAGAAACATCACTTTTAAAATAGGAATTTCCTTGTGAAAACTCTCATTCTTGACCCATAGAGGACTGGTATGATCAGTTCTGTGTTTTATAACTTGGACAACAAAGCTCCCAATGCATTATTCTACAATCACAAACATCTGACAGTACCTTGTTGCAGTATAAGAAAACAGGCGCCTGTATCAGAACCCATCTAACCTGCTAGCATGTCCTTTAGACAGCAGCCTGTCTGAGGGTCCTTCAGAAGCATATTCACAACATCATAAAGCTTGTGTTCGTATGCCAGCTTGTAATACAAGTAGATATCTTCACAATATGTGAGTAACTTCTTCAGGTTTTTCACAGCTGTATCAGTAGGCTGGTGTTTACATCTAGACAAAGAAACAGGAATGTACAGGTTAAGAAATTTGAGTGAGGGCTCTCAGCTCTGATACCATTACCTACAGTGGAAGACTGACATTATTTCATTAAAAATGAGTGCCTTAATGTTTACCTTTATTAGAATAAGTCAATACTCCAAAGGGGATCTCTGATGTTTAGAATTTTTGGCACCTCAGGCTAGCTGAATAACTGTCTTCCCGTTTTAAGTACAGAGTACCATAAGCAAAGTGTTTTCACTCACCTTTTTGCAAAAAGATCTTTCTGGGGATTCTTGACATTTCTGTCATTTCAAGCACAGGGATGGCATGTTATACTTAGCCATAAAATGATTACCCATACCTTCTCCCAATCAGAGGCATTTTAATACTTACTTTTTTGAAATCTCTTCAAATATACTGGTTCTTAATAACCTTTGCTGCTTAAATTCTTCTAAGTAATGAAAGTCTCCTTTCAGAATCACATGTTGGTATAGAATTTCAGCCCAATCAGGAACAAAGTCATAGGCGTCAGCCACAATAGAAGCCTTAAAAGAGTAGAGGGAAGAACACCATTAGAGCCTATCTGATGTAAAATTGAAGGCAGATAGTTCTAGAAAACTTACGGCTGCACACTCATACATTAACTGATCATTATCAATCATACTAAAAGGTTCTGTCTATCAGAATTGGTGTCAGTTTGACATTTTGCTTCCCCTAAAGCCCCAAAACACTGTCTTCCTGTTAGTGGATTAAAACTAGTAAAACTGCTGCGAAAACATACTTTTCATACTAAACTATATAAGAAACAGTGAAAGGGCCAATTTCCTGAAACCATCTCTCATTAAAGGACCGAAACCAGGCCCCCAGAAGCCCTGACTCCCTGTGCTAACCCAGGTGCACCATTCTGTAAAACACTGTTGCTAAGAGGTCCTTGCTGAACCCCTAGCAGGGATGTTCCTCTGAACCTCAACTGTCTAAGGGGCGAAAGTGTCTGCCTCCCTGCTGGCCTTACAATGTGTCTCACCATTCACCAACCTTTGTCCAAACGTGCTAGCAAGAAATACTATAGAAAGGCAATTTGTATGTCAGCTAAGTCAGGAGAGCTGAACTGTCCTGGTTCTGACACTAACCCTGAAACCTTAGACAAGTCAATCTCAGCCCCATTTGATAGCAGGAGAGAGGATGCTGGCAGTGCTGGCTAGATTTTTCTTCCATGCTTACCTGGTAGAACCGAGGTAGGGACATGATGCAGTCCATCAGCCTGTGGCGACCTAGGTTGATAAGCATTGTGTTTTGGCCAGTGTTCAGAAAGTGAATCTGCAGTGTTAGCAACTTGGTGAGCCTGTGACAGTGCAGGGCCTGTCGCACGCAGGAATCCTGAGGGACAGGGTGAAGGGATGCAAAAGTGAACTTTGTCATCATCTCCTAGTGAAGCTTCCAGCAACTGAGCCCCTCACCCCCTTCTGCTGCCAAATAACCCATGACTCCCTCCCCCTGCACTTGGGCGAGCCCAGGGACAAAATTCCTGAAGGTACCAAGCTCCAAACTAGCCTGAACTAAGACTCCGTGGTTACCTTCGCATAACTCTCGGCCGCATCCAGCATGAGAGTCAGGGCCTTCAGTAGCAGCTGCTTCAGTTGGTGCCCATCCTTGATGCTGTCCTCTGTAGAGGAGTAAAAGAAATGGGAGTGTGCCTGACTCCCAAGGCTGGCTACTCCACTGCATCAAAGTGATCACCGGCTGGACTAGAAATATCCCAGCTCGTGTTCACAGGGAGCAGGTATGTCTCACTCAGTTAAAAGGTATTGGGCCAGAAGTAAACAGTCTGGAATAGAATTTAGTGCCCCATCTAGCTCTTCATTTCTTTCTGAAACATCAAGGTAGGCTTACATGGCATCAGCATACACATTAGTTCCTGACAGATGACCCGGACACACAGGCTATAAGGACAGACAAATGCCTTCCAAGTCCCCTTACATCACTTACCTGCCCAGCTGGGGCGGCATTGAGTAGCTGCTAGAAGCTGAGGTAGGTTTTAGTCAATACAATGAGCTCCTGCCTTTTTAAGCCCTAAGAACCATCCCTGAGGGTGCTACTGTGACCTCTGCTCACCCCAGGGCTGAGACTCAATCAGTTTCAGCTGGATGCAGGCAGCTGCCTCATGGTTCTCCCCGATCTCCCTGCACATGCTGAAGCACAGGGCAATCATGTTGTACTTCTCACTGTCCCCAGGGCGGCAGCGTTTGATGTAGTCAAGTAGGGCTGTCTTCAGGGTACCACTCTATCCAGAAAAAAAGGAAACACCAAAGTCTCAACTAGGGACTGCAAGGCAGACAGGCCTGGCTGAATCCCTTGGTTCTTCAAGTTCCTTAAACACCCAAGAAAAAGGAAAAGCAAAAGTTAATATAAAAGTTTATGATATCCTGAATATAAGGAAACAGGTACATCCTCTTTGCTGCTGGGAGTGTGAACAGTAAAACCTGTCAGAAGGGGGAAGCCTTAAAAATGCACGCGTGTTATTCTAACAACTCCATTTCTAGATCTGTCCCTAAAGAAATAAGCAGGCAGAAGTGCTAAGATGGATGTAACAAGGATATATAATGGCAAACAAAAAAAAAATGCAGATGTTCAAAATAAGGGCTAGGAAAAAATACTTGCGGCCATTTAAACTGATGTTGATTTGGGAAATATTCATAACATGTTTCTCAAGTGAGAAAGGCAGACTCATATTTGGACAGCATGATAAAAGCTTTATTTAAAAAAATAAGTAATGTATGTTTATATGTTTGTGAGTATGTATGCAAAGGAAGGGCCTATACCAAAATGTTAGCAGTGGCTATCTCCAGATGGTAGACAGAGGGCTTTTTTCTATGTTCTGTTTTCCAAGTGTTTTAACTTTGAATATGCATTACTTTTGTAATAAGAAAGTTATTAAAAGAATATTTAAATGTAGAAACAAAAATGCCTCAAAAACACTTTACATACCCTTTGGGGGACCCTAAAGGTGTTCAGGACTTGTCTCCTGATGACTAGCTGGTCTGTCCTGAAACTCTGCACTGAAGAGAATTTTTCTGCTTTGTCTCTTAATCCTGCTTGGCTCATCCCAAATTCCCAGAAACCAAAAGTGTACTGTGGTTTTTAAATCCTCAGAGGTGAAATGGGCTGAAGCAATGAGTCAGCCAAATAAGTGACTTGAAAACAGGCTCTGTGAGTGACATTCTGAGCATCACATAAGCATGCGGAGGACAGACAAGCGCCCAGAGCCCAAAGGCCTGGCAAATCTGGCCTTTGCTTCCAAGCCTCCTTTCTGGTCATCATCATAAGTAGCTCCACAGCTGCCCAGGCCTTGGCATTCACTTCCTAATAGTTCTCAGCAACACAATCTATTATGGCCCCCTGAGAACTCCACTGTACGCCTCAGATGTGGCCTTCCAAGCTGGTCAATCCATTTCTGCATGGCTTTCAGGAAAGATTTTTGCCCTCTTAAGAGTAGGCACTAGATAGTAGAGGCAGGTGATAGCTGAGGTGAATATGTACTAACTTATTTTTTTTACTAGTTAGCATCTGTTACCATATTCACTGTCTGGTCTGAAACCTGTAACCTTTACACTACTGGTCACAGTATAAATCCTAAGGAGGCCCTTAATTCCCTCTCTGCATATCCTAGGAGTCTACTCTGCTTGGGGTTATTTCTGAGAAAGTGTAAGACTCCTGAAAGTCAGTACATGTCATTCTGGAGCTCAAAATACCATACACCTACCGGATCCAACTTCTTCCTCATCAGCACTTCGAAGTAGTGCTTTTTATGCAGCAATTCAAAAATGTATGTCATCTCATTGTACCTTCCAATGCCAGTGAGGAGACGCACCTGAAAAGGGAGAAGGCGGCTTCCATCAGCATCATTTGGAATTCTATGAGCCAGACCACTGCCTTCATCAAGACTGCTTGCAGATGCCAAGCTCCAGGGGTAGAAGGACTGATGGCTAGGCTGTCTTGCTTAGCTCCCTCTCTTTTGTACCCAACCAAGGGCCGCTTCTGGGGGATTCAGAAACGCTAGTCACACCACTTGCTGTTCTCTGTTGTCTCTAAAAGTGACTATTTGGGGCAGCACAGGAGGCTTGTGTTGTCAGCTTACCTCAATTCAGAGATAAGAGGTAGGTCTGAGCCTTGTTTTGGGGAAAAATACAGCTGGCAAGGGGAATGACACCCTGGAACATGGTAGGAAACCTCTTGATTTCTCCTTTGGAACAATCTGATTCTGACAGAACATAGAGCCTGGAGCAGAGGGTTGCCCAGCTGGCTACCAAGTAGGTAGTGATATCCAGATGAGCAAATTCCATAAGAATCAGCTCTGGACTGGCCCCCAGGCTACCTGCTCTCTCAAATGTTTCCCTAGGATGGAAGGTGGGGATGAGGGGTTTACTTACCACCAGCCCATACTCCTCGTTGGGGGCCAAGTGGTTGTCTGTGAGCAGCCGAGCAGCCTGCAGGACTCTGATGATGCCCTCCATGTGGCATGTCAGCGTGAAGCAGTGATGGGCCAGAATCAACAGTTCTGTGGCTGGTTAGGTGGGGTACTGGTCAGATAAGATTGTGAACCCTGGCCACCCACTGTCTACACACAAGAGCCTGGAGAAGGCTTCACCAGTCCTCTGAGATCCCTGGCAGCACCAGCTCCAGCTCTGGGACAGCTCCCCCCGCCTCCCCTTCTCCCCCCAGATGTCTAAATTATTCTCGGTGACAGTACAATCTCTCCCCAAAGACAGTCATGTAGTGACTGCACAGTGACCTTTTAAGGCCCAGGCACATGAGAACAAGGAATCCTTGACTTCTAATGATGGAGAGACTCTCTAGAGACAAACTGATGGAGTTCATGCCAACATGAACCCGAACCTGAGGGCAGTCTCTATCTCAGTGAAGAGTCCCGAGGCCTAATCAAGAACCATGTGATGTTCTGCACTTTCTCTGAGAGGGAGAGAGAGGGAAACACCGATTGGTTGCCTTCCCGCATGCATACTGAACAGGGGTCGAAACTGCAACCTGGGTATGTGCTCTGACAAGGAATCAAACCCTCCACCTTTGGTGCATGGGGTGACACTCCAACCAACTGAGCCACACCGGCCAGGGAAATATTCTGCAATTCCGATGACTTTCTAGATTAACTAGAGATTTGACTACATACAAATTCCAAACCATTACACATAATCACCGTAAGCGAATTAGAAGGCCAATGGGGGAAAATGTTTGCAATGTTGAAGACAGAAACAGGGTTCCCAGCCTTAATACATGTGCCTTTTGGGTCTTGGCACCCGTGGAACGCTCCCCAAACCCGACTACTGAGCAATCTTGACTACTAATCCTTCAGGCCTTGATTTGGACATTTCCTCCAAAAACATTTCTTGACCCTCATCTGTCTGGCTCTTACTGTGTCAGACCCCTAGTCTGGGCTCCAGGACTACTGCTTTATGTTCACCACGTCCCTGGTTTTTAGAGTACTTAGCACACAACTGGCAATCTATAAATACTATTGAACTGGACTGAGAAGAAATATAGAAAGCTATTTTTAAAGTAAAATTGTTCAACCTTTAAAAACTTACATTTATTCACTAAACTTCATTAAAATGCCCTTTTTGGGTCTACCCAATTTGCAAAGTGGAATGGGTTCCAGGAAATACTTTCACCTCTGCTTAAGTGGGAGTAAGAAGTGAACATTTTTCTGGAGTACAAGTTGGCAATATATATATATATTTAAGCTTTAAAAATGTCATGGAAAGATTTAAGGACAGCATACTTTTGAATCACAGTTCATCTTAGGGAAATAATCATGGGTGTGCACATAGATTTGCCTATAAGGATGTTTGCCAGTATATTAAAACAACAGAAAATTGGAAATAATATAAAGGTCCCACAATAGGATCTATAAATTTTTAAAAAATTGATTTTGGAGAGAGGAAGGGAGATGGAAAGAGAGATAGAAACATTGATGAGAGACAAATATTGATTGGCTGCTTCCTGCACACCCCCACTGGGGATCAAGCCTGTAACCCAGGCATGTGCCCTGACCAGAAATTGAACCATGATCTCCTGGTTCATAGGTTGCTCTTTAACCACTGAGCCACACCAGTTAGGGCAGGGTCTACAATTTTTAATTACATATAAGAGAAATATTGTGTAACCATTAAGTATGATACAGGATATCCTCGGAAGAGGATTCATAATAAGAAATAAATTTTTAAAAATCAGTGTTTTTAAAAAATGATATAGAATATTCAATGTCATGGAAAGATGTTAATGACAGCATATTCATAAATTAATTATAAACAATGCAAAACAATGTTATTTTTGAAAAATAAAAGCCTATTGATTTGCATAGAAAAGGGTCAGAGGGACACATATTTCTGAATGCCTGTAGTGAACTAGACATTGTGGAAAGTGAGCTTTTAAATCACACAGACTGGGTTCAAATACCAGTTCTGCCATTTAATAGTTAATCAACTTCTCTAAGCTTCAGTTCCCTTCCAAAATGGAGACAATAATATTCACTTTATAAGGTAATTTAAGAGTGAAATAAATATATCAAATGTTAAAAGTTTACCTTTTTGTGTGATTTTAGATTTGAGGTTGCTTTTCCATACATATCCTCTAAACTTTCTTTAATGAACTTACGGCTTTCTACCAACAACTTACAAACTATTCTGGAGGAGTAGGGATGAGAGCAGGAAGGATCCAAATTGAGTTTTGGAAAGACTAGCTCTAGATTTCCTGAAGACCTACTTGGGCCCAAAACATGTGAGAAAATGGCCAAGAACTTACTGCAAGACAATTCCCCATGGGGAACGGAGGAAATCTTTTCCAACAACTTCATGCCTACCAAGGTGCGGTCTTGACACAAAGTGGTTAGCTGAAGAAATGCCTGGCTTTCTTCTGCTGGGGTGACCATCTGCTTCTGTCCTGTACAGAAAGACATGGAGAAAGGCACTGGTTTTTGCCTTGAGAGAGTTGAGAGAAAGGTAAGAGCCCCATGCTGCCTTGGCCTGGGCACCAGGAAATAATGCTGAAGGAGTTCCCAGTGCAGCTCTTCTCTTGGCCTAGTGGTCAGCTGACATAACAACAGGAGTTCATTAGCTCAGAGAAAGGCACAGCTACTCTAAGCATAACTATAAAACAATAAATGAACAAAAAGCAATTATAACAAAATAAACACAATGCATTCTCCTCTTATGTGTGCAACCTGGCAACTTGAGAGGGCAACATGCAGGACATATGGGCGTAACATCCAAATCCTTAACACTAGGTACTTGGGAAAGTTGTCTGAAAGGTTGAGGAAGCCTGAAGGGTAGGGTACCTGCTCCCTCTGATGGGGACAGTAGCTCCTGGGTCACTTCTTCGGCTACAAGGTCAGCCACCCTGTCTGGCTCCAGGCCCTGAGTGCTGATGAAGGCTTGGGCTCGCTTGCATCGGTCAGACTGTGGAGAGGCCAAGATTGCTCGGAGTATGGCCTCACCATCCTGGGCAGCAACCTCTGTGTAGGAACAGCCCAACTCCTGAGAAGAAGACAGGTCAGTCAAAGCTACTATTAGGAACCAGGAAAAAGCTAGCCCCTTCTGAATTCTGATGGGCTGCATTGCTTGCCACGATGAGCAGGAACCTTAAAAGAGGCAAGCACTGTATTCTAGTTCTTTCCACCACTTCACCAATGAGCTGGCTCCAAGGAAGAGAATCTTGTCTTCAAAAAGCATCAGGTGACTTATCTTGTATTGAACACGGAGTTTTTCCAATGTTATACAATGTGAGAAAGTTGAATAAAAGGCAAGAGCCCATTCTGTGTTGTTCCCACAACAGCTGCATAACCCACAATTTCCAAGGAAGCCTCTGAACCTTACCCAAGGCAAATGGCATTACTGCTCCATTCTGTCTCCCGTGCTCTTCCCACTGCACTTAGCGTCTGTTTTTCTCCTTCAGTCAGCACAAAGCCACTAACAGTTCCTGGCTGCACTGCTCCTGTCTTTAGGGTCATCATATTCCATTTTATTTTATTCTAAACTTATTTTGGGCTTCCCCTGATGAGGAAAGCTCCTGAAGCAAGATCTAAGATAATAGGGTTAAAAGGGACTCTTGTGGTCAAGTCATTTATAGATCAAGAGCTAGGGTTTAAAGAAGTGAAATGTCTGGCTCTAACTTCTGGTTGGCTAAGCTGCATGCAGCCAGGACTCAAGTCACCATGGCACTTGGGTGGGCGTCCTCCCCATTATTTCCAAGAAATGATTTTTATCCTGACAAAAGCTCTCCTCCCCGGTCACGATCCATCTAATGGGCTGACTTGGCAATGTGCAAAATCCACCTCCAGCTTCTCGCTTCCCTCCCTCTCAGAGGGAGGTTCCTTATGGAGGTCCCCCCTTTGGCACTACCTTGGAAAGTTCATACAGACAGAGGACCCGTCGGCAGTAGTTCTTCCCATGGAGGCATTTGTGTGTCAGAATTTCCAGATTAGTCACCATTTCATCACTGGGGGGCAGCATCACAAATGACTGACTCTCCAAACTTGAAGCTAGAAGCAAATACAGATTGAAGGTGGTGGGTATGGGGTGGTGGTGGTGACTAAGCTAGTAAGTTCAGGCCTCTCCTCAGCCCACTATGGCTCTGCCTCCCTGCCCACAACTTACTGCACTGTACCCCCATCAGTTCCCCTGGGTCTGGGTCCACTTAAACTTCTTCCAGGAAATCCCAGGCTGAAATACCTCAAAGGCCTTATAGGCTACAAAAGACTCAAAGCCACCTAACGAGCACTCTAAAGATGATCACCAAATCTGACTGACAGACACTCTTCCACACCCGCTCCTCCTAATCTCCCTTATCAAATAAGTCACAGGTCTAGCTGACTATCTCTAAAACACCTCTCCATCACCACCTTAGTTCCAGCCTTCAGCACCTGCCATCTAAGAGGCTGTCACTGGTCCCTGCTGCCAGCCTCCCCTGGTCCCTAGGTCAATTTTCCACATATTCATCAGGGTCTTTCTTAAAATGCAAATCATACAAAAAAAGGATCATCTGGATAGATACCTTAAGGGAATAGTAAAATTAAAATCCACTCCTGATTAAAAACAAACAACAAATAAACGCTCTTAGTCTGAAATAGAAGAAAGCTTTCTTAATTTGATCAAGTGTTTCTTTGAGGGGGAAAAAACAGATTATTTATATAACTCTTTCTAATCAGGAAAACAATTGAAAATTTTAAACCTGTATCAATAAAGCTTTGTTAAACAGTAGTATATCCGCATAGAATACTCTGGCCATTAAAAAGAATGAGGCTGTCCTCACTTTCGCAGCACATATATCAAGACTGGAACAATACAGAGAAGATTAGCATGGCCCCTGGCAAGGATGCCATGAAAAAAAAAGAAAAAAAAAAAGAATGAGATCAATTAATCTGTGTGTACGGAAAAAAAAAAGTAGAATATAATTTTATTTTTGTAAGAAAGAGTATGTGTATGTGCATGTGTAATGGCACACACAAGCTCACAAGTAGAAAACAATGCGTGCCAAGCAAGAAAATACTTATTTTAGAGAATTTGGTGGGGGTGGTGTTGAGTGGGTAAATGATTTCACTTTATGCATTTATGTATTGTGTTATTTGCTACACTGAACATGTAATACTTTTGCATTTAAGATATTATCCATTAAAAAATGCACTTTAGCCTTAGACACTTTGGCTCAGTAGACAGAGAGTTGGCCTGCAGATTGAAAGGTCCCTGGTTCAATTCTAGTCGAGGGCACATGCCAAAGCTGTGGGCTCGATCCTCAGAAGGGGCAATGCAAGAGGTAGCCAATCAATGATTCTCTGTCATCACTGATGTTTCTATCTCTCTCTCCCTCTTACTTCCTCTCTGAAATCAATAAAAGTATATTTTAAAAAATACACTTTAAAGACCAAAGTAAAAAGCAACTCAGACCTTGTTATTCTCCTGCTTAAAACCCTTCGGAGGTTTCAGTTTTGGGTAAGGAGATCACTCCACCCTTCCCTTCCACTGAACTCAACATAAAACCTGGACACTGCATGCAGCACCATACAAGGACTGAAATGGAAACAGTAGCTGGTGGAATGCAGGTAGCCAGAATTACAAATTTTCTTCCCCTCTTGTAACCGCCAGCCTGAAGGCAGTGCCACCTAAAACCCAGAACTGAGCACTAAGGCTCACAGAGACAGTGTGCCCCCCAGGAAAAGCCCTCTAGTATGGGCTCAAGGAGTAGGAACAGGAACTCCTAATGCTCATTCTCTCTCATCTCAGCTCCTAAGCAACCCTTTGGCCTTGGTGACAGAGGCTAATGCAACAGCAGGTGGCAAGAACCAAAACTCAGAAAGGAACCTTCTTTGTGGATCAGAGGAGCTCTGCTCCTTTTTGCATTAGCCCCCCTGTAAAGTGGCCCTGTATGCAGTCAAATTCAGGGAAGTGCAGCAAGGGGTAAACCTCTAGCTTTTGGCCAGAGGACTGAAAAGGGAAGCCTCAGAAAACCAGAAAACACTTGGGAGAAAGATTCAGGAAAGCAACATAAAGGTGTTTAATAAAGTGAATTAACAGATAAACCACTGCCCAGGTCACAGACTGACCTGAGGATCGTACACACATAGATGGATCTGAATAGTATCACAAAGAATTTGAAAAGTGCACTGGGTTGGCCCACAGAAAGTGGGTCGGAACCTGTAGCCTAAATCTAACCAGGTCAAATGCCTGCTAAAAAAATATCAAAATTCTTCATAGGATTTAAATTAAGACTCAGAGTCTCATATCATACTATTCAAAATGTTTAAATGCAACATGAAATTAACATACAAATATACAGGAAAATCTCAACTCGTGAGAAAAGACAAAAGATGACAGAGTACTAAAATGCCACAAATGTTGAAACTGTCTGATTAAGATTAAAGCAGCTAGCCCGGCTGGTGTGGCTCAGTGGTTGAACATCGGCCTAAGAACCAGGAGGTCATGGTTTGATTCCCAGTCAGGGCACATGCCCGGGTTGTGGGCTTGATCACCAGTGTGGTGTATGCAGGAGGCAGCCGATCAATGATTCTCTTTCATTATTGATGTTTCTATCTCTCTCTCTCTCTTTCTATCTGAAATCAATTCAAAAACAAAAAGATTAAAGTAGCCACTATACAAATGTTCCAACAAGCAATTATGACTGCTCTTAAGATAAACAAAAAAACAAAGTCTCAACAAATAAATTGAAGGTGTAAAGAATAAAATGGAAATTTAACACTGAACAATAATTGAAATTTAAAAATCACAGAAATGAAAACACTCATTAGCAGAATAAAAATGCCAGAGAAGTCTGGCAGGCTGGTGTTGGTCAGTAGTTGGGTATTGATCCATGAACCAGGTCACGGTTCGATCCCCAGTACTGTGGGAGCAGCCAATAGATGATTCTCTCTCATCATTGATGTTTCTATCCCTCTCCTGTCCTCTCTCTAAAATCAAAACATTTTTTTTAATGCTAGAGAAAACAGTCAATGAAACTGAAGACAGATGAACAGAAATTATTTGATCTGAACAAGAGAGAGAAAAAAATAGAAAAATTGAACTTGTGAGACACTAATAAAAGTTATAAAAAGTACAGCAGTAAGAGTATGGTGCTGAAAAAAGTATTTGAAAAGATAATGGCTGAAAACAACCTAAATTTGGTGGAGCACACAAAACTACATGTTCAAGAAGCTTAGTGAACCCCAAATCAGACAAATACTAAGAAATACATGCCCAGCCACATTATAATCTAACAGCTGAATACCAAAGACAGAAAAACATCTTGAAAGCAACCAGAGAAAAATGCATTATTTATATGGGAAAAAAATAATTCAAATCACTGCATATTATTCATCAGATACCATGGTCACACGGAAGTGGTACAAAAGATGGCAGGGTAGGTAAACGCTGGTACTCACTGCCTCCTACAACCACATCAAAATTACAACTAAAATACAGAATAACCATCATTCAGAACCGCCTGAAAGCTGGCTGAATGGAAGTCCTACCACTAGAGGGGAAAAAAAAAGTCCTACAACTAGACTGGTAGGAGGGGTGGAGAGTTGGGATAGGCTGGTCTGGCATCCACATGGGCTATCTACCTCAGAGGGAGATTGTCCCTGTTGAGGTCACCATGAGGAGCAAGGGGTTCCAGCCCCTCACCAGACTCCCAGCCCAGGGTCCCAGAACAAGGAAGAGAAATTCCCATAACTTCGGGCTGTAAAAATCAGTGGGGATTGTGGCTGCAGGACATGGAGGCTGCTGGAGACCCAGGTATCCCTCTTAAAGGGCCAGGCACAAACTTACTCGGACTCACTTCCTCTGAGATCCAGTGCCCTGAGTCACTGGGGAACCCAGACACATATGAGGAGGAACTGGACTGTCTGGCATTATACTTGGGGGCTGAGGCTCGCAGTGCAGGTGGCCGGCAGCCGAGGGCTTGTGGGGAGTGTGGCAGGCGAGGGTGGGGGAGCTTCCTTGGCTCCTTTTTCCTCCAGCTTTCGGACAGCTCTGTGAGGGCCCCTGTCGGCAGGAGTCAGGAGCAGCTGGGCTGCTTTGGATGCAGGGTGTGGACCGCCAGTGGGGGCGGGGGTGCAGGCCAGCGCTGGGGGGCCCAGGCTGCAGAGGCGCACATGTGCAAGGCCAGACCAGCCGAGCAGGGCAGGTCGGTAGCATGCTAGGGGCAGCTGCCCGGGAGGGCGCATTGTGCAATTAAACATATTAGAAACATGCACTTTCTCTTTTCTTTCTTTTCCATTTAACCAGGCTGAGCCACAGCAATGCGTGGCCAGGTACAGCTAGTCTATCAATAAAAGGCCCAAGACCTGGCACTAGTACCAGCCTACCTTCCTTCAAGGCTGGGCCTCACCTGGGCACTTCTTAGTCCAATGCAAACAGCAGCCATCTGCAGATCTCTCTGTAGCTCCTGCTGGGTGGCCCTAGGAAGTGGCTGACTTTGCACCTCCCTGAAGGCCCTTGAGTCAGTGCACTCAGTGGACAGCTCAGACATACCAGATTACAACTCCATACATTCACAAGCAACACAATCAAGGGGAAGACTCAGTGAGCACCAAAGTCCCACTGAAGCAAGTCTTGCTCCATAAGGGTGTTTCCTGCACAGCAGCTCTCCCACTGTAGCCACAGCTGGTCCTCACAGACAACTGGCCTGGAAGTCAATTCCTCCCAGTGATGCCAATAGCAATCAAGGCTCAACTACAAGACTACACACAGCCCACAGGGGTGCACCTAGAGGGCCCTGCTCAGGTGCCTGGAGAGACTGAGACACTGGGCCCTACAGGACACCTACTACACAAGGCCACTCTACCAATTCCAGAAGACATAGCAGCTCTACCCAAACAAACAGGGAAGCAGCCAAAATGCAGAGACAAAAAAACATAACACAAATGAAAGTAATAGAAGAAAGCAAACTAGTGGATACAGAGTTCAAAACCATGGTTATAAGGTTACTCAAGGATCTTCATAAGACCTTCAAGGAACTTAGTGAGACTTTCAAGGATCTACAAAGACATGGAAAAGGACCATTCAGAAATTAAGCATACACCAACTGAAACAAAGAATAATTTACAGGGATTCAACAGTAGAGTAGAGGATTCAAATCAACAATTTAAAATATGAGGAAGCAAAAATCACCGAATCAGAAGAAGAAAAAAAAAAAAAGAATAACCAAATATGAAGAGAGTATAAGGAGCCTCTGGGACAACTTCAAGCACACCAACATTTGCATTATGGGGGTGCCAGAAGAAGAGAGAGAGCAAGATATTGAAAACCTATTTGAAGAAATAATGACAGAAAACTTACCCTACACCTGGTGAAAAAACAGACTTACAGAGAGTCCCAAACAAGAGGAACCCAAAGAGGACCACACCAAGACACATCATAATTAAAATGCCAAGGGCTAAAGACAAAGACAGAATCCTAAAAGCAGCAAGAGAAAGAGAGCACCCTTGTCAGTTAATTTCTCAACAGAAACTACACAGGCCAGAAGGGAGTGGCAAGAAATATTCAAAGTGATGAATAGCAAGGACCTACAACCAAGATACTCTACCCAGCAAAGCTATCTTTTAAAAATGAAGGTCAGCCCTGACTGGTTTGGCTCAGTGGATAGAGCATTGGCCTGCGGACTGAAGGGTCCTGGGTTCGATTCCGGTCAAGGGCATGTACCTTGGTTGCGGGCATATCCCCGGTGGGAGGTGTGCAGGAGGCAGCTGAACGATGCTTCTCTCTCATCGATGTTTCTAACTCTCTATCCCTCTCTCTTCCTCTCCGTAAAAATCAATAAAATATATTTAAAAAATAAATAAAAATGAAGGTCAGATAAAGAGCTTCATAGATAAGAAAAAGCTAAAGAAATTTATCACCACAAGCCAGTATTACATGAAAAGTTGAAGGGTATTCTTTAAGAAGAGGAAGAAGAAGAAAAAGATAAAAAATACGAACAATAACCCTAACTGGTTTGGCTCAGTGAATAGAATGTTAGCCTACAGACTCAAGGGTCCCAGGTTTGATTCTGCTCAAGGGCATGTATCTTGATTGTGGGACATACCCAGTAGGGAGTGTACAGGAGGCAGCTGATCGATGTTTCTCGACGATTTTTCTAACTCTCTATCCCTCTCCCTTCCTCTCTGTAAAAAGACAGTAAAAATATATTAAAAAATATGAATAAAAAGACAATAAATACATATCTATTAACAATTGAATCTAAAAATCAAAATAAATAAGAAATTGAATGAACAAAATAAACTGGTGAATAAAATAGAGTCAGAAGCATGGAAAAGGAACAGACTGACAATTCTCAGAGGGAAAGGGGGTAGGGTGTGGGAAGAGATTGAACAAAGATCTTAAGTGTATCTATGCCTTACCTATGAACAGACAATGGGGTGGCAAAGGCCTGGGGTGGAGAGGAACCAGGTGGAGAGGGACAAAAAAGAGGGACATCTATAATACTCTCAACAATAAGGATTTAGAAAAAAAAAAGGAAGTGGTATATTCCTAGCTGGTTTGGCTCAGTGGATAGAGCGTTGGCTCACAGACTGGAGGGTCCTGAGTTTGATTCCAGTCAATGGCATGTACCTGGGTTACAAACTAGATCCCTAGCCCTGGTTGGGGCACATGTGGGAGGCAACCAATTGATGTCTCTCTCTCACATTGATATTTCTCTCTCTCTTTCCCCCTTGCTTCCACTCTCTCTAAAGATCAATGGAAAAATATCCTCATATGAGGATTGGGGGGGGAAGGAACTGGTACATTTTTAAGTGCTGAAAAAAAATTAATGAATTAAAAAAATATATATATATCTTATTGATTTTTTACAGAGAGGAAGGGAGGGGGATAGTTAGAAACATCGATGAGAGAGAAACATCGGTCAGCTGCCTCCTGCACACTCCCTACTGGGGATGTACCCACAACCAAGGTACATGCCCTTGACCAGAACTGAACCTGGGACTCTTGAGTCTACAGGCCGACGCTGTATCCACTGAGCCAAACCGGTTAGGGCAATGAATTTTTTATATCCAGCAAAAACCATCCATCAGAAATGAAAGTGAAATAGAGACATCCCATATAATAAAAGAGTAATATGCAAATTGATCAAACAGCAGTATGGTCACTATGACATGCACTGACCACCAGGGGGCAGATGCTCAATGCAGGAGCTGCCCACTGGTGGTCAGTGGGATCCCACAGGGGGAGCTCAGCCAGAAGCTGGGCTCACAGCTGACGAGCACAGCAGTGGTGCCAGGAGCCTCTCTCTTACCTCCATGGCAGTGCTAAAGATTTCTGCCTAACGGCTTAGACCCAGATGAACGGGCCTAAGCTGATGAATGGGCCTAAGCCATCAGTGAGACATACCCCAAGGGCTCTTGGACTGTGAGAGCGCAGGCCAGGCTGAAGGACCCCCCCACACCATGAAGGACCCCCCTCCCCACACCAGTGCATGAATTTCATGCACTGGGCCTCTAGTTCTTATATGAAGAAAAACTAATGAAGAAAATCAAAGAGAATCTGTCACTAACAGACAACTCTAAAAAAATTACTATGAGAAGTCTTTTAAACAGAAGAAAAAAAGAAATCAGAAGGAAACTTGAAACATCAGGAACAAGGGAAGAACAATAAAAGTAGTAAATATTTTAGTAAATATAATAAATTATTTTCTCCTTGAGTTTTTAAAATATACTTTTTGGTTGAAAGCAAAATTTATAGCATTGTTTGATGGGTTTCCAATATATGTAGATATATAACTAGGATGTAAAGGGAGAGAAATAAAGTGATCTACATGTGGTAAAGTTTCTGCATTCTAGTTGAAGTGGTAAAATACCAACTTTAGCCAAATATATGTTGAAGGAAGATGATTTTGACTTTGGGTTGTGGGTACACAATACAATATACAGATGATGCATCATAGAAATGTACACTTGAAACCTATATGATCCTATTAACTAATGTCACCCAATATAGCTAATAAAAAACACTGACTTTAAGTAGACTGGAATGTTAACAATGTATAATGTAATCTCTAAAGCAAAGAATTTAAAAGACTATGCAAAAATATAAAGTTACAATAACTAAAATGGAAGACTAAATTTAAAAAAATGTTCATAATTAAAAATCTTTCAAAACAGAAATTTTAAGTAAAACAGAAATGTTTTACTGGTAAATTCTATTGAACATTTAAAGAAGAAATAACACCAATTCTACACAATGTTTTCCAAACAAAAGGAGGAAGAACTTTCCAACTCATGAAACCAGCACTGCCCTGATTCAAACATGAAACAGTAAGAAAAGGTACAGATTAATATTGTTCATAAACATAAATACAAAAATTCCCAAATAGCAAACTGATTCCATTAATATATATCAAAAAGAATAATGCACCATGATCAATTGGGGTTTATCCTGGGAATGCATAGCTGGTTCAATATGAAAAAATCAATTCATGTAATCCGCCATATTAACAGTCTAAAGAAGAAAATACATGTGACCATATCAATGGATGCAGAACAAACATGACAAAATTCAACCCTGATTCAAAACTCTCAGCAAACTAGGATGAGAAGAAACATATTCAACATAACAAAGCATATCTTCAAAACATCTACAGCTACTATCATCTACTCTATAAAAGCGAAATATTAAAATTAACCGTTTCTCCGAGACGGGTAAGCCA
>PVJC01005926.1:0-56920 GCA_004026665.1 Murina feae | reverse complement strand
CGCCCATAAGCCCCGCCCTCCAACGCCTATAGGACGATCTCCTCACGCCCCGCCCCCACAAAGCCCCGCCCCTCGACGCCTATAGAACCGTCCCCTCACCCGCCCCGCCCCTCCACGCCCCGCCCTAAGCCGCGACCCACAACATCGCGCTCCACTCCAACACCCCATCCCCGACTCACGCCCCCGGGCCCCCCTCGAGCCCCCGCGCTCGTTGCGGGCGCGGAGGGCGCAGCTCGCCCATTGGCCAGCGCGGCGCAGGCGGGAAAGGTGGCCAACGGCTCCAGCTGGCCCTCGGGGTGCAAGGATGGCGTCGGAGTCCGGGGCTCCGGTGCCTGAGGACTCGGACCGAACCGTGAGCCCCGGCGGGCTCGGCGAGGAGGTTGTCTCCGCCCACAGCCGGGACTTGTCGGCGGCGGAGACCCTGAAGAGCAGCCCGTCCCCGGTGCGATCGGTGGTGGCCTCCTCTCGCCCAGTGAAGGGGAAAGCGGGCCGGGAGGCGGCCCGGCGGCGGCTGCAGCTGCTGCCCGTGTCTCAGGCCCAGGACCCGGGAGAGGGGGCCGCGGAGGAGGAAGAGCCCCTCCCGTCGGTGCCGGAGGAGGAGGAGGAGGAAGAGGAGGAGGAGGAGGCGGTGGTGGCGGCAGCGGCGGAGGAGGAGAGGGCGGAGGCGCGGCCGTTGCCGCCAGTGTGCGTGTCCCCCATGCGGGGCCTGTGGCGGGAGGAGAAGGTGGCGCTCTTCTGCGACGAGGTGCTGCAGGGCTGTAAGGTGAGGAGGGGGCGCCCGGGCCGCGCTCTCAGGTGGTGGGGCCCAGAGGGCACCGAGGAAACCTGCATTCCCGAAAAGTCCAATGGACGCAGCATTTGTAGGGTTTAGACCTTGGTAGGTGTGCCCAGGCCCTAACCTAAAGGGGTAACAGATTTCCGGCAAACTGAACATTCATCAGTTAAGGAGACCACTCTGGTAGTGTTTTTTTCTTTTTCTTTTTTCCTAGAGCTTCTTAAAAATGAAGATAGATTTTACCAATGTGCAGGTATACATCTTAGTTGATTCGTTTAATAGTTTGTGCACAAACATAAGGGTGAGATTCCATTGGGCAGCCTTGAATTTTACACTAGATACAAAAAATGTTTACAGCCTAAGAATGGTTCGCACCCGTCAGTTGAGGGTGTGGAGAGACGTTTTGTATAGTACATACATATGGTACCTGAGAATACTGAATAGAGCAAATATTGCATGTTTCTGCTATTTAAGCAGAAGATCTTATGTACCAAGATATTTATTGCAGTGATGTTTATAAAAATTAAAAACTAGAAACTGCCTTGGCCATTGTGGCTCAGTTGGTTGTTGTCCCATGGGAGGTCGCCAGTTCCATTCCCTGTCAGGGCACATGCCTGCATTTCTGGCTCAGTCCCTAACAGTGTGCAAGAAGCAGCAGATCCATGTTTCTCTTTCTCTCCCTCTCCTTTCCTCTCTAAAGTTATATATATAATAAAAGAGTAATATGCAAATCAACCATCACTCCATTACACCCACAAGCCATGCCCACAAGCCACACCCACTAACCAATCAGGAGCAAATATGCAAATTAACTAAGATGGAGGCAGCCTCCGAGCTGGAGTTGCCTTGGGCAATGGAGGAAGCCAGGGCCTTGCGGGCCCTGAGCTCTACTCAAGGCTGTGAAGTTTCCATTATAGAAGATAAACAAACCCCAGATACCTGCTTCCAGTCAGGCACCCCAGTAGGGACCTGAACCCTGAAGGAGCTGTGGGCAGCCTGAAATGGCCCTCAGCCCCTCACTCAGGCTGGCCACACCCCCATGGGGTGAGGGTCCCCACTGGGGGGCCTGGCAAGCCTGCAAACAGCCATCAGCCCCTCACCCAGGCTGGCCAGGCACGCCAGCAGGTGGACATCCCTCAAGGGGTCCCAGACTGCGAGAGGGCACAGGCTGGGCTGAGGGACCCCCCAAGTGCACAAATTTTTGTGCACCAGGCCATACACACACACACACACACACACACACACACACACACACTCACATTTAATTAGAAACTAATTTCCAACTAGGGGGTCATTAAAGAACTTGTGGCTTTATATGTAATGGAAAACCATGCACATGTAAAAATTTTGTTTTCAAGAACTATAAATATGCTTATGCTGTAATGTTAAGCAAAAAAAATCAGGAGAGAAAACACTGATTCATCTGTATGTTTTATATATATATATATATATATATATATATATATATATATATATATATCTGAAAGGAAATACACTACAATATCAACAATGGTTATATTTTGGCTGCCAAGATTAGGGGTGATTTTTCCCCCCTTATATTTTCTGTGTTTTTCAAATTTCTTTGTATCTTAATCATATTTATAATTTGGAAAAAAATTATTTTTAAAAACCTGTAAAACTAGGACAGTATTAATGATCAACTTTATTGAGTGTTGGAGAAGGGTATGTTTCTCAAAGGCATTGAAAAGCCTTTATATAAATGACTGTCATTAATTAAACATGGTCAAATGACTGAGTTTCATTTTAGCTTAGATTATCATCCTTGAAGTAGTTGAATTTAATTTAAAAAATCAAATGGGAAAATATTTATTGAAAGTTTAATATACTCATTTGCTATACAGAATGGAGTGCTATTTTAAATTTTTATGTACTGAATATATTTTAAATAGTTGTCATTACATCATTAAAATTCAGAAAAAATAACTTTTTATGTATGATAATTACTGTTTATATTTTCATTAAATGTAGATTCAGTGCAAATCTATTAATTCCCAGATTTTTTCATTATTTAAGAGTTTATTGAGTCCATATTTAAAATAGAAATCAGTAAAAATATAAATCTTACCTATATATAATTTTGCTTAAATATGTACTTTTTCCTTTTGCTAGGCAGAAGATGCTGATGAGGCTATGAGTAACTACCTATCAGAAAAATTAAAGTTGAAAGACAAATGGCTTGGAGTCTGGAAGACTAACCCTGAGTTATTCTTTCTGAAATATGAAGAAGCTTCTATCCCTTTTGTTGGTATACTAGTTGAGGTAAATAATTTTGACCTGATCTTTGGTTCTTTTGAGTGAAATTACCAGTTCTTTTTAAGATCAAAATACAACCTTATTAACTTGGAGCTTTGAAATTTAAACAGAAGTTGGCAAAAGTTTACTTGTATTTTAAATTTCTAAGCAAATTAGTGTAAAAAGAAGGTAAGAGGGAATGTTAACACCATCCTATATAATAAAAGGGTAATATGCAAATTGACCCTAATAGCAGAACGACTAGGAATGATTGGTCACTATGACACACCTGACCACTAGGGAGCAGATGCTCAATGCAGGAGCTTCCCTCTGGTGGTCACTGTGCTCCCACAGGGGGAAGCCAGGCTGATGACTGCCAGCACAGTGGTGGTGGTGGGAGCGCTAAGGATGTCCAACTGCAGCTTCGGTCTGCTCCCCGCTGGCAAGTGAATATCCTCTGAGGGCTCCTGGGCTGCCAGAGGGATGTCTGACCGCCAGCTTAAGCCCAATACCCCAAGGAGTGGGCCTAAGCCAGCAGGTGGACATCCCCTGAGGGGTCCTAGACTGTGAGAAGGCACAGGCTGGGCCCGCCCCCCCCCCAAGCACACAATTTTTTTTGCACCAGGCCTCTAGTTTACTTATAAAGAGTTATCATTAAATGTAACCTAATTTACAATACTAAACAGTATTTAGCCTAGTTTTAACTGCTCAAATAATGTAAAAATAATAAAAAACCCATTTCTTAAAAATTAGTAATTTAGGCTTTAACAAATTTGGAACTTTTCTCATCATTTCCCTTCTTCATTTATCTCAATTATGATATTTAGTTAGATAGGTAAGAAAAAAAGTGGGTCAGAAAACTACCGTTATAATTGGAAATTTTTAATGAAAAGTACCTTTAATACATCAACTTTCAAGCCTTCATCTGATAATATTTTGTTTTTCTATGCCTATAGGTTAAATATTGTGGCATATTTGATGTCATATACTTGACTCCCTTAAAGGTCAATTATCCCTGTATGGAAATTAACATTTATAATCACAAATGATACCCCTGCCTCAGATTAGATAATTTCAAATCTGTAGTTTTAATCATGAAAAAAAACTTGTGTTTGCAACTCATAGCATTGCATACAATTCTGTGTTCTATGGAAAAGTAAGTTACTGGTGTTTTTACAGATAAAGAACCCATTATTTTCAAACAGAGACTACCCTTGCCAAGTTGTATCAAGGCAGACTAACCCCACCACCAGAGTGCTGTGAGGAACTCCCCCTCCTCCCCCTGCAATGTCAGTGTGGACTACATGGGGAACCTGGACTGCCACCTTGCCAGTAAGGAGAGACTCCTGTCATCCCTGCCAAGGTGGTGTCAGAAACGGTCTAGTGAAGAATCAGGACTTTCACCCCTCTCTTCCCAGTGCTGTTGGGGGAGGCATTAGGGGAGCAGTAACGATATGCTCCTCTCTCTCCCAGCCTGACTGCTGGTATCAGTGGAGGCCTAATGGGGAACCTGATCTCCCACCTCTGAACAGCAGTAACAAAGAACACCCCCATCCTCCCAACTGAAGAAACTGGATTTCCCTCCCCCCCCCCACTAGGCAGTACCAAGGTGGCAACCCCCTTTTTGTGCCAGGTTGATGTCAGAAGAGGACTGATGAGATTTAAATAAGATCAAAAATCTAATAGCATTGTACTCAAAACGTCCAGGTTTCAATAGAAAATCATTTGTCATCACATCTAAGAACCAGGGAGATCTTAACTGGAATAAACAAGAAGCACGAACACCAAGATGATGCAGATGTTACAATTTTCTGACAAGGATTTAAAGCAGCCATCAAAGTGTGCTTCAGTGAGCAGTTCCGAATGCACATGAAACAAATGAATACCAATCTCAGCAAAGAACCAAGTCTCTGCAAATAAATGAAAGATACCCACCCCAACTCCGCTTCTCGAACACAGACAGTAAGGCTATCCCTCCAGGCATGAATACTAGAAGATTTTTCTATGAATCAGCTCAAAAGAAAAGATACGGATACACAGAGTTCCCATGGAAAGAGCCTGGATAGCACCTAAGAATAGGAAAAAAGACATTCTCAATTATGTGACATCGCAAAAGCTATGTGCAATGTACCCCTCAGGAAGTTCATGGATGTTCAGTCAAGAAAGTAAATCAAGAAATAAGAAGACATCTGATCCTATACAGACAGGCCAACAGAAGAGAAGTGAATTCCCAGGATGATGGGGAAGAGGTAACAGCTCTGCATGTAGCAGGCCTGAGAGCTAGTTCAGATGGGAACTGATCCAAGAGCTCTGGACAGAGTGCTTCACGAAAAGGAAACTGGCATTTCATTTCACATACAACCTGTTATTTTGAACATATTGAAAGGAGATGTACACAACTCAAGGAATTTGGGGTTAAATTAATGAAAGGCTCACAGAAAACAGCAAAAAAACCCCACAAAAAAACAAACAAACAACCCCCCCCCCCACCAAACTATTATTGATTCCTGAGAAACCAAGTTTATTCAGGAAAGGAAACTGAATCAGCTTACACTGCATGGTTCCCCCGTGAATGGCATTTTCAAACTTATTAAGGTAAATACTGAATACTAAGCTTTAACAACATTGGTAGGTGGAGGACCAGGAGAGAGTGGGTATATGTGATGGGGATGGGGAAAAATGAATGAGACTACTAAGGCCAGTCAGCATGACTCAGTGGTTAAGTGTCCACCTATGAACCAGGAGGTTGCGGTTCGATTTCTGGTCAGGGTACATGCTTGGGTTACAGGCGTCATTCCCAGGGGGCGTGCAGGAGGCAGCAGATCAATGATTCTCTCTCATCATTGATGTTTCTTCTCTCCCTCTTCCTTCTCTGAAATCAATAAAAATATATTTTAAAAAAAGATGACTAAATTCTTTCAGAGTCAGGTCAATATATAATGCCAAAAACTGAAACAAAACAAACTGTAAGTGGTAATATAAGGATATTTTGTTAAAAAGAGGTAAATGTCAAAGTTATCAGCTAAAAGAATTACAAGTGTTTGTCTCTAAGGAATAAGAATTAGAGGGTAGTGGGAGATTAAAAAGAAATTATATTTTTTATAACAAACCTAGCACAGCTATTTGATTCTAAAATATATGCGTGTATAATACTGATTTAAGAATAAAAATATTCTAAAATTTTTAAAATATTTATTTTAGGCAACTTGTACACCACGCCAGAGCTCATCATCTTGTTTCAGAGTGACTGTTTCTGTTGCTGAGCCTTTTTCTTCTAATATTGCAAATATTCCAAGGAATTTGGTTAATGAGGTTTTAGAAGAGCTAGAGCACAGTGTGCCTCTCCTGGAAGTGTACCCTGTTGAAGCACAAGACACTGATATACATGATATTGCTTTGGCCTTGGAAGTTGTAAGGTATTAGAGCTTTTTACTTCTTAAAATTAAAAATGACCATATCTAACATTTTATTTTATTTTTATTTTTTAAATATATTTTATTGATTTCTTACAGAGGAAGGGAGAGGGACAGAGAGCTAGAAACATCGATGAGAGAGAAACATCAATCAGCTGCCTCCTGCATACCTCCCACTGGGGATGAGCCCATAACCACGGTACATGCCCTTGACCAGAATCGAACCTGGGACCTTTTAGTCCGCAGGCCAACGCTCTATCCACTGAGCCAAACCGGTTAGGGCCATATCCTACATTTCAGTTTAACATGTAAATTTTGTTCATACAAGCACTTTGTGAATATTTATTGATTTAATTTTACTCACTTAATTCAATTTATCTATTTTTAATGAACATATTTATAACTCTTAGTTAAAACATTCTCTTTTGAAGTATTATATACGGGCAATAAACGTTTGCTATTTTCAACTTTGCATTTTACAAAAATTGAATTAAAGAATTCTAGCAATAAGTAGTAAGTTGTGTTCATGTTTAAACATCTTAAATACATCAGATTTCATTTTTTTTCACATTTAAGGGCATTTCAGATAATCGATGTCATTCACATTATGATTGCTTCCTACAGTCTGGTGCAATTTGAGAGAAGCCATCCATAAACTTACTGTAGATGGGGGCATGTTTCTCTTTTTCTAATGCTTTCCATATACAAATTTGATGAGACCTTAAGTGTTACTTTTTTTTGAATAACCCAAATCTATGAAATCTGAAACTTGAAATTTATAATTCCACTTCAAGCAACATTATCTTATCTGTAGTAATCTAAAATAGAATCCAGATAATAAATTTTTAAAGTTTACCTTTAATAGTAGTTCATTGAAAGGTCATTTAAAAATATTTTTCTGCCCTGGCAGTGTGGCTCACTTGATTGGAGTATCCTCCTATATACCTAAGGGTGTCTGGTTCAATTCCTAATACCACATGCCTAATACACCAATTGATGTTTCTCTCTCACTCTCCCCCAACTTCCCACTTCCTATCTCTTGCTCCCCCTTCCTCTCTCTAAAATCAATAAAAAGCATGTCCTTGAATAAGAAAAAGTATATATTTTTCTCTTAACAGTTAAAATCCATGTAAAGAATTTTTACATCGGAATGCCTTGTTCTAAATGTGGTACTCACGGTTTTTGAACACTCATTTTAATTTGATTTATCTTAGGTTTTTTTATGACTTTCTTTGGAGAGACTGGGATGATGAAGAACGTTGTGACAATTATACTGCTTTGATTGAAGAAAGAATTAATTTGTAAGTATACTTAAAAACTTGTTCAGGCCCTTGGCGGAGCTTGGCTGAGTGGATAGAACATTGGCCTGTGGACAGAGTTCAATTCCGGCAAGGGCATTTGCCTGAGTTGTGGGCTCAATCCCTAGCAGGGAGCGAGCAGGAGGCAGCTGATCAATGATTCTCTCTCATCCTTGATATTTCTATCGCTCTCTCCTCTCCCTTTCTCTCTGAAATCAATAAAAATATATTTAAAAAAAGAATATCTAAAAAAAACACAACTTGTCCAGCACATTATATAAGCATTGTAATTATATTGATACTTTCCAGGTGGTGTGATATACAAGATGGAACAATACCTGGTCCTATTGCACAACGTTTCAAAAAAACTTTGGAGAAATATAAAAACAAGCGTGTCGAGCTCATTGAGTATCAGAACAACATTAAAGAGGATCCCTCTGCAGCTGAAGCTGTTGAATGCTGGAAAAAATACTACGAGATAGTAATGCTCTGTGAATTACTGAAAATGTGGGAAGATTTACGCCTCCGGTAAAACTTTGCTCTATTTTATTTTATTCTATTTTAATGTTTTTATTTATTTCAGAGAGAGGAAGGGAGAGGGAAAGAGAGAACCACCAATGATGACAGAGAATCACTCTGTTATCCTGTACACTCCTTACTGGGGAGCAAGCCCGAAACCTGGGCATGTGCCCTGACCAGGAATCGAACCTCATCTCCTGGTGCACAGGTTGATGCTCAACCAATGAGCCACACTGAGCAGGCAGTTTGCTGTATTTTAAATGGGAACAATCTGGCTGCCTCATAATTTCTGCTTTTCTAACCAACGTAAGTTGATAAGTTGTTTTTGATGATATAACAACATAGATTTAACCAGCATCATTCTCCTCTAGAATACTTCCAAATGTGTTTAAATATTTTCACATTGTTATGCAGCAAAATACATATTTTTGTCTTTTCTGTCTTTGTTTTTAAAAGAGGGAAACAGAAATTCTTACTCATAGCCTCAAATTAATAGAAAATCTTGAATGGAGTCAAAGAACTTCTACCTCATACAAAATTGTTAAACCCCCCCTTTTTGGTGTTCTACATTTATTCATTCTTTGCCTTAGGAATTCTGAGCCACATTTTACTTATCTGTGAACTGTTAGCCTAAATCTTTCCTTTTGTATTTTCTCTCAAATTTGACCCATTTTATAATCACTAAGAAGCCCATTCCAGTGCTTATTTTTGATGTTTCCTTGTTATTGGGATTCCTGTGTAACAAAATCTTGGGGATACTTTGTGGGATTCCTGAGTAACAAAACCTTGGGGTTACTTTGGGAAATCAATATGGATATGATTTTTGAAATCCACTTATCTAGAAATGCAGCTTTAACAAAAGTTGAATTTGAGTACAAGTTATCATCACTAGACTAGATTCCAAGGGCACAGAGTTCTCTCATCTGAAAAATTATATAATCACAGAGAATCTACTGTATTTTCTGGCGTATAAGACTACTTTTTAACTCAGGAAAACCTTCTCAAAAGTTGGGGGTTGCCCTAACCGGTTTGACTCAGTGGATAGAGCGTCGGCCTGCAGACTCAAGGGTCCCAGGTTCGATTCCGGTCAAGGGCATGTACCTTGGTTGTGGGCACATCCCCAGTAGGGAGTGTGCGGGAGACAGCTGATCGATGTTTCTCTCTCAACGATGTTTCTAACTCTTTATCCCTCTCCCTCTTTCTCTGTAAAAAATCAATAAAATATATTAAAAAAAAAAAGTTGGGGGTTGTCTTATACACCCAGTCGTTTTATACACTGGAAAATACGGTAATTCTCTGAGTGGTGGAGTTAATTGATCAAACCCTTTCATAGATAACAATTATAAAATCTGGACAAAATTTATTGGAAGTATTCAACTATTTTAAGGCACTTATGAAATGACCAAAAGCAGGCAGCAACCAGAAAAGTTTGTTCTTGAAATGGATTTATCCTTGGAATGGGTAAAAAGTTGAAATTTGTGGCTTTTTGGTCTGTGGGTAATCACCAATTCTCATAGCTCTGGCAGCAAAAAAGAAAAAAAAATGCAGTGTGTTTGAGAGTGACAAGGACAGAGTTTGAAGGCTAGCAGAGCACCTGGAAACTCACGTGAGGTATCCAGAAAATAAAAGACATGCCAAAGGGGATCCACAAATTGAGCATAATCTCTGCCATTTCAAATTCTTGGCTGACCTCTAAACTATGCTAGCATTGGTGAGGCAAGAAGTGCCAAAAAAAAAAAAAGGAACCTGGAAATTGAGAAAACTAAGCCGAGATGCCAGCTGCTGTGTACTTACCTCAAAGGAAAAAGTTTGCATTCGGAGACTAGACCAAGTTAAAACTGCCTTGTATGTGGAATACAAGACTAACAATCCTCAGAAAAACAACACAATCCAGAGTTATTGAAATACTAGGGGCCTGGTGCACAAAAATTTGTGCACTCGGGGGGTGGGGGTCCCTCAGCCTGGCCTGTGCCCTCTTGCAGTCTGGGACACCTCGGGGGGGATGTCCACCTGCTGGCATGCCTGGCCAGCCTGGGTGAGGGGCTGAGCGCCATTTTCAGGCTGCCCACAGCCCCTTCAGGGTTCGTGCACTGGGGGGTGGGAAGGCTGGTGAGTGCAGGCCTGGATGTTTCCCACCAGAGGGCCCACAATCGCACATGCCTGGTGGGCCCCCACCACTGAGGGGACACACCTGGCGCTGAGTTGGGTGGCAAGCCAGGGGCAGACGCTGGTGCAGAATCCCTCAGTGGGGCCCTGCTGCTGAGCAAACACACCCGGGGTGGAGCTGGGCTGTGAACTGGCTTCGGATTCTCTGCACTGTGCAGCAAACGCTCCCGCACGCCCTGTGGAGGCCCCTGGGGGGCGGATGAAGGTAATGGACCCTGGACGGGTGTTCCTGGACACTCTGCGGAGGGCCCCAGGGCAGAGCCAGGCAGTGGACCCAGGACAGGCGTTCCTGGATGTCCCGCAGAGGCCCCCGGGGGTGGAGCTAGGCAGCAGACCCAGGACGGCTGCTCCTGGAAGCCCCGAGGAGGCCCCAGGCCAGATCCCCCCTCCCACTGAGCTGACACACCTGGCACAGCTATGCTGGCTGTGGAGGCTCCCAGTGCAGAGCCGCCCTGCCAGCCTCCATCTTGGCTGGGTTAATTTGCATACAGCTGCTCTGATTGGCTGGTGGGCATGGCCGTGAGCAGAGGCTCAGCCAGCCTAGGCAGGCAGTTGCAACAGAAGCCTTTGGTTTGCTCCTAGCTCCATGGCTGTTGGCCGGGTTAATTTGCATACAGCCGCTCTGATTGGCTGGTGGTAATTGTCAATTTGCATGTTTCTCTTTTATTATATTAGAAGAAGATATTATCCCAAATCTCAGTTCATCCAAAAATTAATAGACATGCAATGAAACCAGAATGTTAGCTCATACTCAAGGGGGAAAAAAGACAGTTAACAGAAACTGATTTTGAGGGGGCCCGGATGTTGGATTCATCAGACACTTCAAAGCAGCTATTATAAATGTTTAAAGAATTAAAGGGAAGCATGATTACAGAATGAGAGGAAAATATGGTGTTAATAAGTACATGGAAAATGTCAACAAAGATGAAAACTATATAAGAGAACCAAGGATCTTCAGATTCAGCTTGGACATGTTACCATGCTCACAAGAAAAAGAATTTCACACAATTCACTCAAAGTGATCCATAGGCCTACACATAAAACAATACTATAAGACTTTAAGAATAAAACACAGGCAGAAACCTAGGTGGCCTTGGGTTTGGCAATGTTTTTAGATACAACACTGAGTATGACAGAAACGTTCTGTATCTTGATTATTGTGATTGAGTTAAATGTGTGTATACACTTATGAAACCTCATGAAATGATTCATTTAAAATGAGTGTTGTGTAACTATACCCCAACTCAATGAAAAGTCACCGATACATACGTTTGTTTTACAACTAGGATTGTATGACATATGTCCTGAGTGTAGGATGCTCTTTGAGCAATTGGTAATCGGGTATATGGTGCAAAAATGTATGAGTAGTTTCCTTTCTCAATATCTAAACCACTGCTTAAGTAGGTATAAAAATGCTAAGTGGGTTTGATTTTGAAATGTTAAACTTTTACTGTAGAGGATATTGCTAGTATGTTGGAATTCAAATTTTAATAACTTGCATGGCAAATTCTTAGAAAGTTTCCTGAAAATCTAAGCTTCGCAAAAATATTTGATAACTGGAATAAATCTGAAAAATACGGGTTCTAAAGCTGCATCCCATTTAGCATGAAGCAATAAAGTGCTACAGAAAACCCAAACGTTTACACCTAATGAGATTAATGGCAAATCTCATATATTGGAAAAGGTGTGTCCCTTTGGCTGACAGGAATGATAAAAGTTACATTCAAACATCTTTTTTTCTTTCTTTTGATGACAAATGAAGAGATAAAACATAGGAACTGTAAAGAAAAGGAGTAAGAAGAGAAAGAACAAAAGTAATTAGAAGTGCTGACTAGCAAACTATATAAAATAAACAAGAGAAAAGCTAGAATTGTTCTTCTGAGAGGCCAGCAGCCAACTATTTCTATGGAGACCGTATCCTCTGAAACAAAACAATCTGTTAATTGAACGTAGTATCTGAAATTAGACACATCTTAAAACATTCTTATGCCTCAATATCACAGGCATAACCCACCTCTGCTCTGTGCAGTGGATTATGATAGTAGAATCAGGAAAAGTGTGTACTGTATTGAGAAATTGAGTGGAGTGAGGTATTAACTGTAATGGATTGCATGCAGATTTCAGGTACAAACCATTAAAATGAAAAGATTTTAGAGTTTAAGGGTTTAAACACTCAGTTATCTAATGAATATTTTAATCATTCATTATTCTCAAATTGCTCATTGCTCTCGAGTTTAAAATTAGTGAAACCTTTTCCTCAAAGATGCTTAGTGCCAAGTTTTTATTTTCTGAGCAAGTGTAGGTTGAATCTTTTTTCATTGTTAATCATAAATGTTTTTAACTCTAGAGTCCATGGACCTTTTTTCCCAAGAATTCTGAGACGTAGGAAAGGGAAAAGAGATCTTGGAAAGACTATAACACATATTGTAGCAAAAGTGATGACTACTGACATGGTAAGAAATACACTTCATTCTTACTTGTTCATTTAAGTTTAGCTGTGTATAATTAGAAAAGCAGCACTTTGTAGGTAGGGTTCTTGCCCGACTCAGGAATGCCATATTTCCTCCATTACATCCAGCTTAGTGAATGGCATATAGTAAGTACTAAATGAATCAATGTCAACAATTACTTGCTGAGTTCTAACCTTTGTTGTCAGGCACTATGCTAGTAGTATGGAAAGGATGGGAAACAAATAAGAGAAAGCCTGCATGTGAGGAAGATAAGAGTTGAACCAGACCCACACATCACACATTGTACAAGTTTGAATATGGTGGAGATATGAACAAGTAGGCAGTCACAACAAAGAATGATACATGCTATGATACGGGTATGTACAGGATGCATATAGAATGAGCACATAAGCCTGAATTAGCAAGTCTGGCAATGCTGGCTGGGAGAAATAACTCAGTTGAAACCTAAAGGAAGAGTATAAATTTAAGCAGCCCAAGAGGGGAAAATGCTCTAAGCCTAAAAGTATTTCCATTTCAACCTCAGTAGCATGACAGCTCTGTCCTGGAATACTCCTTTTTGTTGTCTTGTTACTATGCTTCCCTGGTTCTCATTCTTTCTAGATGCTTCCCCCGACTCCTCCTATCCATTCCATGTGAGGTACTTTTGCTGCACGGTATTATCCCTAAGTAACTGATGTGATCTCCAGCTGATCAGTTATATATACTGATAACTGAAAACGTGTCCACTGCTCATTGCTCATCACCACTCTATCTCACAAGTACTTCAACTGTCCATAATTAAATAGATGACCTTCTTTATTGACTTGTTTATATTCTAGAGTTCCGTTCCAGTAGATGGTTCCAACACCTACCCAGTTGCTAGTTGTTTCTGAGAGTTATCCTATCTCTTCACCTCCATGTATCCACTTTGGTGTACACATTCTTTCAGTTGCTGCACGTCCTTCAACCCTCAACGTAAACATCATGTCCAGCCTTTCACAGCCTTCCAGAATACATTAGACAGCTGTGTACTTTCACAGCACCCAGCCCTTCCCCATATCATGACTGTGTTTAACACTTTTTGTTGGTTATCTATTGAATATCTGTCTCTTACTAGAGTATGAGCTTCTTGAGAGCAAATGGTATATATTTGCCATACATCCCCCAACTCACATCATGGTTGGCACATGGTGCTCAACTGTTCTGGTTAAATAAACGAGTGCATATCTGACAGAGTATGGTGTGTATGAGAAACAGAAGTGATTAAGTAAAAATGAGGCCACTGCCCTGACCAGTGTTCTCTCTCAGTGGTTAGAGCATCGGCCTGCACATCAAAGGATTATGAGATCTATTCCCAAAGGGCATGTACTTGGGTTGCAGGCTCAATTCCAGGCTCTGGTCTGGACATGTGTGGGAGGCAACCAGTCGATGTGACTCTCACATCGATGTTTCTTTCTCTTTCTCTCTAGCTCCTGTCTCCCTTTCACTCTTTCTAAAAACCAATGGAAAAAAATATTGTAGATTAACCAAAATTTTTGATTTTAAATAAAAAAAATGAGGCCATTAAGGTGAGTCCTAACCTACTCCAAATAAGAAGATATATGAATGATATTGTCATTTCTATTGGGAATAGGTATTTTCTGAGTATATTTCCAGCTTCCAAATTTATTTTAAATGTCTTCACTCTAAAAGGTGCTAATAATGAAGCCCTCTACCCTTTTCTATCCCAAGTGAAAATTCCTAGTACTTTTTTTAGTCCTATAATCTTTAAGATTTTGTGGATTCATCAAAATTGTAGGGTCAGTTTGAGTTAGAAAACAAAGACATATATTGCAAAGGTCTCTGGTGTCATAAAGACCTGGATCTAAAGCTTAGATTTACTGCTCACTAACTCTACCAGTATGTCCTTGGGCAAACCATTTAATCTTACTGAGTTTCCACTGCCTGAACCTTCTAAAGGCATAATAGTACATCTCAAAGAACTACTGTGAAGTTTAGGAGGTAACAGGCAAAATTCAAAATATGGCTTCTAACACTATTTAGTAGCTGTAAAATTATTAGTGATCATAAAGAAAATCTAACTATCCACTCCTTTTAATGGTGGACCAATACTTTGAGCATTTAACGAACATAAATACATATAATAATTCAATGACCTCTCTCAGTTTAACCTGTTGTTGAAGGTGTGCTGCTTTATTTCTTCTTTTCAGGTAAAGGACTTATCTTCAGACACATTTCTCCAACAGCATGATGATTTGGATTTGGCTTTGGATAGTTGTTATAGTGGAGATACAGTAGTTATTTTCCCAGGAGAATATCAAGCTGTCAATCTTGCTTTATTGACTGATGACATCATTATAAAGGGTTAGCAGGGCGTCCTTTGCATTTTTATAGCAATGTGTACTAGGCAAATTGTATATTATAAGCATGGTTAATGAAATTATTAGGAATTAGAACACAGGTTTATTTTTCACAAAAATCACTTATGTGCCTTTTTACAATTAAGATTTTTCTCACCTATCATGTGTATATTGCCTGTGCAGGTGACCTTGTCTGGACATACTGTACCAGAGCAAATCAATGAGACTTTTTTTCCCATGCTAATGAAAACCTATTGACAGGATTTTCTACTAAGACCATCTATATTTTCACTAAACTTTCTTTTCATCTATCTCTACTGCACTTCGTCATTTTTTTGTGGGAAAGTCCAAATATAAGGCTACATTAAAGTATATTCAGAATTTTCTTTAAAAAGTTAATTCACATGCAAACTTACTAAAATAGTAGAAAAGCAGAGCTTACTTTTTCTTAAGGGTCTGAATATATTTAGTAACTATTTTGCCCATTTATATTTAAGCATGAATATTCCCACTGTCAGACAAAAGAACAGACTTAAAAGTAGCCTATCTACATAAAATTTTCACTAGATTTTGATGATTGTAATTAGTATTTTACTAAAAACTACTATTGGATAATAAAGATATTTGTAACTTAAAAAATTTGTAGCCTTCTTTTTGGATTGTTAAATTGCTTTGACTACTCCAGAGCAAATTATAAATATGATTAATCTTTTAAAAAAATATATATCTTACTGATTTTTTTACAGAGAGAAAGGGAGAGGGATAGAGTCAGAAACATCAATCAGCTGCCTCCTGCATGCCCCCAACTGGGGATGTGCCCGCAGCCAAGGTACATGCCCTTGACCGGAACCGAACCTGGAACCCTTGAGTCTGCAGGCTGATGCTCTATCCACTGAACCAAACCGGTCAGGGCAATATGATTAATCTTCTAACCTAATTCAAGAGTCTCTGCCAGTCCTTTTTAATATAACTTATTATGGTTTTAAAAATAGGTTATGGTAAGATACTTTTTGAGGCTTATACATTTGTAGCTGATTACTGATTATATAATTGAGGGAAATATGTAGTGGAATGAGTATGTTAAAATACCATAGATAGATTTAGATTGATTTTAAATCCAGAAGATTACATTATAGTAAGTATCTAATTAGTTAATAACTGAAGTACATATATGATTAAAAATATGTGAAAAACTTAGTAATACCAAGTATTATTGAATAACAAAGGGCTTTTGACTTTGGGACTACTAATTTAATTATGTCTTTATTCCAATGATTCAGGAGTTGGAAAGAGAGAGGAAATTATGATTACTTCTGAACCTTCCCATGACAGTTTTGTCGTGTCCAAAGCTGCTAATGTGAAATTAATGCACCTGTCTTTGATACAACAAGGGACAGTGGATGGCATTGTGGTGGTGGAGTCTGGTCACATGACTCTGGAAAACTGTGTATTAAAATGTGAAGGAACAGGAGTGTGTGTGCTTACAGGGGCTTCTTTGACAATTAAGGACAGTGAAATAATCGGTGCCCAGGTATTTCATTTTAAAACTGTTGCTTTCTATGACTATAGATATAACTGAATGTTCTCAGTATGCAAAGGAAGGGTAACAGTTACTCCATCTTTTAATTATTAAGCTTAGAAGCTGATGAAAATAAACAAAATGAGGACCAGTACAAGAGTGTCGTAGTATACTTAAAAGTCCAAAGTAAGGAATTATTCCTTTGTGTTGTGATTTTTTTTAAATGTAGGAATGAGTGGCTATAAAATAGATTATGAATCAGTTGTCTCATCGCTTATTAAAACAATAGTACTCATAAGCTATTAGACATTGATGTAATAAGGTATGTGGTTCATTGTAACAGCTTGAGTCTTCAGATAACAAGCACAAAGATCATTAAAAGGCCAGAAAATTTAATGAGAAACAAGATTAAAGGAAGCAGAAATCTAAGAGGACTTTTCCATTAAAATGAGTAAACAGACTTTAGCATTATGAGGGATTTGATATAGTATATGTAAGCAAATTTTACAACTGAAAAGAATTGCTTAAAGAAACTTCTGACTCCCTTCTAGAAACTTCATTTGAGTGCAAGAGCAACATAATAGACTATGCGACTTCAACCTTCTTTCTAGGCCTAAGATTTTCTTAGCACAGATAAGTTTTCCCCATTTAAAAAACATCTGCACAATAAATTGTTGCTTGCACTGTTGTGCATTTTTATGTAACTTAGTGTTTAGATTGCTAATACGAGATCACAGTTTTGAAATCTAAAGGAAATTTTGGAGAGAAATCTGTTTTACTGACTGTTGTATTTGCTTTGCATTGACAGGGTGCCGGCGTTGAACTGTATCCTGGCAGCACAGCCATTCTAGAAAGGAATGAAATTCATCACTGTAATAACTTCAGAACCAATGACAGTTCAAAAAGCATCTTAGGTGGTGTTAATATGAAGGTATTCTTATATTCCTTAATATAGAATTGTTATGAGAATGATAATTAGAAAGATATTAAAATATTACTTTTAGGCTTAAAATTAGTCTAAATGTTATTACTGATTTGGAAAATAATATAAATAATTAAGATATGGCTTATATGATGGCTGATAAACAATTTTAGTCTTATAATTTAATAATTTCAACTTGAATTTTAGTAAATAACTTCAAATATGAGAAAATGGCTAAGTTTGCTCATAAAAATGTCTTAAATTTTTCAATGAACAGATGCATAATACATTTAGAAAAGTAAAGCAAGTTGAGACTATATTAATATTTTGTATTATTTTCAAACGTTGTAAAATAATTTAAATCAAGTAAAACGTTAATGGCAATAGTTTAAGTGAAATGCCTTCCTATTCCTATAAATTCTATCTTTCTAGATCCCTCTCTAGCCTTGTGTAGCTAATCAAGTTTTTCCATAGAAATCTAGTTTACATATCAATTGAAATTTTCATGTTTATAATTTTCAGTATTTTTGAAATAATTTTTCATATTTATCATATTAAAAGCTTCATGGTGTTGCTGTAACCTCCATCTAGAATCATTTATTTTTACCAATAACTGATAAAAAAAATAAGTTAAAAACCTTATTTAATGTTTCCTCACTAAACATTTTTGTAGTTAGTATTACATTAACCCAGTGTGAGGAAAATAACTTGTTCAAAATTGAGATTCTGTTGTCTAAAAGAAATGTGTACACCCAAGAATAAGTTCTAGAGTTTATTACATGTTCATTAGTTCCTATTTTTATAGACATTATTGAAAAACTAATTTCTTTGAATACTTTCACAGGTTCTTCCTGCACCCAAATTGAAGATGACTAATAATCATATTTACAACAATGGCTATGGAGTAAGCATTCTTCCACCAACCGAACAGTTTTTTATTGTAGCAGAAACTTGCAACAAAGGGGCTGCTTCAGGAGACAAAAAAGATGAAAATAGGCTCTCCAAAGTAATGCAAAATCTGAATCTGGAAATGAATGATAATAAAATGGAAGCAAACTTAAAGGGGGATATCAGAATAGCCACAAATTAAAGCACTGGGTTTATGTTCCAAGTTTTATATTTCAGAGTTTAATAAATCTCATCTCCCACAGAAATGGTAGTTCTAATTAAATTCAACTTATTTAATTAAAAACACTTAAACATGTTAACGTTTACATTGAATGATTCATTGTAAGGTTTTTTAGCCCCAGCTGGCATGGTTCAGGGGTTAAGCATTGACTTATGAACCATGAGTTTCTGGTTCAATTCCCAGCCAGGGCATATGCCAGGGTTGTGGGCAAGCCCCGGTAGCGGCAGAAGGCAGCTGATTGATGATTCTCTTATCACTGATGTTTCTCTCTTCCCCTCTTCTCAATTTAAAAAATATATTTAAGAAAAAAAATTTAAAAAATAAGTTTTGAAATATAACTCACAAATCATAAAATTCATTCTTTTGGGTATATAATTCAGTGGTATGTAGTATATATATTCTTAGTACCAGATGTACCACCATCATTGCTAATTCCAAAAGCAAATGTGGTTTTAAATGTTGCTTTTAATACTTAGTTCAATAAGAAACATTGTGTGTTCTATGTGGAGATTAAATGAATTTTACAGTTAATTCCTGATTCGTTCCCATTTATGTGTTAGTAACTGAAATAAGATAAGGCAGCCCCATAGGATCAGGTTCAACTGCAGGAAACAAATTCAAAATAAGATAAACACTATAATGATGTATTTCTCCCTCATATTCAGTAAGTCCAGAGGTGTCAGTACAGGTCTAGGAGACATTCCATGTGGCTACTTAGCATAGGGCTGTTAGGTGTTTCATGCTAGAAATTCAGGTTTCTTCTGTTTTACCATCATATAGTTTTTCCCTTCAAAATCACATGGTCCAACGTAGCAATGGTTGCTCAAGCCATTATGCCAAAATTCCAGCTACATAGAAGGGACAGTGCCTAATAAAGCTGCATATATTGTTCCAACTGCATTCTTCTCTGACTAGAATCTAATATGGCTACACCTAACTGCAAATGAAAATAGGAAATCTTTGTGTTCTCTAAAAGAAGGGGTTCATTTCTAAGAAGTCTTTTCCATAAAACATGGACTTAGGATATGAAAGGAAGTAAGCACTCAGGCTCAAATACTTAAATGTTTCCTTCCTCAATTTGCTTTTCTCTTTGTGTTATCTGTAACCTCCTAGCAAGTGACCCTGTATTGCCACAGAGACTCTTGAAGCTGCGTTGAATAAGGCAGTTGTTCTTCAGTGTTTCGTTGGTCCTGTTAGCTGGGTGCCATATAATTTCAGGGTGCCCTTGGAGGCCCTTAAACAATCTTCCATAATGAATGTGCTGACAGTGGGGATTTCCCTTTCCAGGCCTCTTCCTCCACCTCCATTTTTGGCTTTAGGAAGAGTAGGTCATAGAGAAAGATAGGATCATTTGAGCCTGAGCAGAAAGCAATAGCCTTGTGTGAGCAAACTTGTCACTCATTTGTCATTTGCCTCCTTCCTGTTGCTGCCAACTAACCCTTTCCCAGTCCCACTTAATAAGTTTTTTCCTATTCTCACCTTCCTAAAGCATGCATAAAGCCAAAGATTTTCTAAATTCAATCTTTCATAAATATTCTTATCACCCTTATTGACCTTCCTACCCCTACTTTTTACCTCCATTATAACAAATTACCACAAATTTAAACCGTCAAGCAACACTAATTACCTTACAGTTCTATACATTCAGGTCTGACATGGGTCCCACTGGGCTAAAATTAGTGTTTTGGGGCTGCGTTCCTTTCTGGATGCTTGAAGGGATAATGTTTTCTTGCTCATTTGGGGGTTGATAGAACTCACTTCCCTGCAGTTTTAGGAGTGAAATGTTCCCTTGACAGATGTTCCCAGCCTCCAGTGGGCAACTGCATTCCTTGGATCATGGCCTCTTCCTTCCATCTTCAAAGCAGCAACAATGGATTACATCCCTTTCATGTTTTGAATTACACCTGCCTCTTCAGTCTCATCTCCCTGACCCACTCCGATCTCCCTCTTCCACTTGTAAGAACTTACATGAACCTGGACAATCCAGGATAACTTTCCCAAACTCAAGTTCCTTAACTTTAATCACATCTGTAATGTCCCTTGTGAAAAGAAACCTAAGATGTGGACATCTTGGGTGGTGGTGGTATTCTGCCTACCACCTACCGCCACCAATTTTCCAGACTAAGAAAAATCCTAATTCTCCTCCTCAAACGGGATTTAAGTTCCCTCCACCAGGACCAGATATCCAATGCACATCTTCTGTACATTTAAAAGAAATTCTAATTTAGTACCTAAAGGAGAGAGGGTTTCATATTTCTGCTGCCCTTCCCATGTGTACACACATCTGGTTTTCCCACTATAAATTTCTTAGAATATAGGTACTGGGTCTTAGAAGCCATTACTCCCTATGTTGTACTGTGCATTGCCAACTAGTAACTGTCAAAGAGTTTTAAAAGAATGCACTAATGGGTCTCTGCCTATGCAAAAGAAAAATGAGATTTGTAATCTAGGACTTTAAAGGACATTTCATTACAGTTGCTGGGGATGGAAATGCTAGGATTCTAGAAATGAAGATGACAGACTGAGACTAGGGGTGGCCTTGGTGTGGACGAAAAGGGAAGAATTAGAACCTGTTTGCCTTCTGTTAAGGGACGGGCAGTGGAGTAGAGATCTCCTTCATACCCTTGCCAGCAGCACCAAGGGCACAGCCTCATTTGAAGAGCAGAATGGAAGCCATAACGCTAGAACCTTTTTTCAGTTTATGAAATAGAAGCAGTTAGTGTAAGTGACTGACCCCAGACTGAAAGGCAGTCCTCAGCAGCGCAAGGTACAGGAGATGCTACGATTAGAGGAGCAAGTTGAGACACCCAAAAATAAACTAGCTTAAAAAATAACCTTTGAACTACATATATGTTAATATAGGAAGAGTTAACTGTCAGGTATATAAACTTCATGCACTGGTGAAACTTACCTTTATTCTTTGCCTAAATATAAATTTTATTCAAAGAGTTTTGTGGTTTTTTAACTTAGAAAAGGTAATGCTGACCTTGGCCTTAGATTTTTCAAAAATGAAGCTTGGCAAAAAGCCAAAATGCTCAGGCCTAAGTTAGTAGACTTACTCAGATGCAGAGATCTATGTGAATAGTGTACTGGCCAGTATTTGTTGCAAGAGTAACAACTCCACTCCAAGACTAATTATTCTACTACAAATAATAACATTACTTGATATACTTCTGAAATAGTTTTTCCTCTAATGTTTTAAACTAACAGATGTAACTGGCATTGTAAGGTTTTTCTGTGTGAGATCAATAATTACATTGCCTATATTTGGTGTAGTATTTTATTTTCTCTTATATTAAACTAAAGCCAAGAAAATATCAAGTTAATTTTAAGGCAAATCTTTACTCCTTAAAGAAAAAAATACAAACCGGTACACTTTTATAATAGATCGTTATATTTTACATAATATAAACAAAATCACTAATGTGTCTATATGGTTTCCTTAACCTACAATGAACCACAGGAATAGGTGAAAAATGGGTTTACTTATTAACAGCAAATAAACAACTTGGGAAAATAGGTAGCATGCATTTTTTGTTTACTGTCTATGCATAGGCCCCAACATAATCAAGCTTTAATAGCCAACACCCCCTCTTCTTTGCCCAAAGTAGCCACTCCCATAACCCCCTCTGCCCCCTCCTCGCTGAAATCCCCCAGATCCTCGGTAGCCCCCTCCACCACCATAGTCTCCTCCCACACCGCCTCTATAGCCCCCTCGGGAACCTCCTCTATAGCCTCCACCTCCACCATAGCCTCCCCGATAGGAGTTGGAGCCACCACCATAGCCACCGCCATAGCCTCCACCTCTGTAGCCTCCAGTGCCATAGCCTCCGGTGCCATAGCCTCCACCGCCATAACTAGTGCCTCCCCTTCTATATCCACTTCCATTGTCATATCGGGCCATCTTGGGAGGGCGTGGACCATCTCCATACCTACAAAAAGAACAAAGCCACCACTTTAGCCAAGGATCCTTAATACTTCTCAGTTAGTCACAAAATATAAACATTTAGTCATATTTGAAAACGTAACGCATAAAGGGAATAAAATCAATTGCACAAGTACAAACTGAAATGAAATATATCTGCCACTCCGAAACTGATACAGGAGGAGGCATCAACTATAACCACCTGGTTTTCTACAGCTCTTTCTAGTTCATTCTCAAAGATCTCCAATTTCGGCAGCATATCCTTACAACTTTAAGACAGACAGTTCACTTTCACTCAGTTCAACTATACAGGATTCTAATAAAGTAATAATATGTTAGGAAGAGGTTCCTGGAGTTGGAAATAAATTATTTGATCTTTATTACCAAATATTTTCCGGCGTTAACTCTGAAATATGTTTCTGAAAATGTCTGGGTAATGTGTTTATGCCTACATGTTTCATATGGCAAACAAAGAAAATGAGGGGTAATGGAAAATTGCAGACATATGCCTCACCAACAACACCCAAACAGCTATTCCTACCGTGCAGCTTTGAGACTAGCAATACCAATTCAGTAATGGGCCAAGTCAAGATGTGGCCACAATCTGCCGCCGTGTCCTCGCTGCACTGCCATCTCCCTATTTCAATCCATCACCAATTCCTATTGATTTTTCTGCACAGCTGTCTAATCTATTCTCCCATTTCAATCCTATTATAATTCAGGGCTCCATCACATTAATACATCCTAAACTCGATCTTACATTTATTCCATCCTTTCTAGTTTCTGGACTTCTGTCCTTCACAGAGCAAATTATCTGTGAAGCACCCTTGATCACCATCCCTTCCTGCCAAAAGTAATCACTCCTCTTCTAAACATGTATGATAACCGCATTTGTATCTGCATATGACACTTTTCTCCAAATTTATTTTTGAAGCGTCTCCTCAATAATTCTTCTATACATGACCTGCTGGGAGGACCACAGTATAATTGACCCTTGAAGAATGTGGGGGTGACGGGTATTGACCGCCAACACAGTCAAAGCACATATAACTTTTAACACCCCCTGCCAAACTTCAGCTGTCCCTCAGGGAATCTGTTTCAGGAGCCCCTCCTCCCCCCCGCCCCTCTGCAAAGATATCCAAATCTGTAGATGCTCAAGTCTCTCATATAAAATGGCACAGGACAATGAATACAGTCAGCCCTTTGCATCTGCGGATTCCCAACTGTAGATAGGAAACACTGCTTTCAATTGTGGTTGGTTGAATCCTTACAGGAAACCTTGGGATCTGGAAAGCTGACTATATATTTTTAAAAATCTGTATATAAATGGAACCATAGTTTAAACCATGCTGTTCAATAGTCAACTGTACAGCATAATAAATGAGAGCACTGTTTCAGGAGCCGCGTGGCCCGACTTTGAACCCATTTTACCCTTTATCATTTTGTCATTTTTACCATTCATTAGCTGTGCAATTTTGGGTCTTTACTTTCCTTATCCATACTAAAGGGAATAATCTATGTACATCACAGGTATGTCAAATATTACTGAGAACATATCAGAAAAGCACTTAGCACAGTGCTTGACACATACTAAGTACTATGTGTTTAATCAATAAATTTAGAAAATGAACTTTATTTTTTAGAAAATAAACTTTTTATAGCCAGAATGGGAAACCAGAATCCATAAAACACAGCAGTTTGTACACGAAAAATATCATAGCTTATAAATAGAAAACATTTCGTTTTATAAAATTTTAGTTTGTATTATTACTGTTATCGCAACTTAAAATTTTGTGGTATGATTACGGTACTGTAATTATGTTCTTAAACATATATGGAGTTTACTGGTGTAAAATGTCATAATGCCTGCAACTTAATCACAAATGATTACATAAGCTAAAGAAGTGATACATACACGAAAGCAAGTGCACAGAATTCTGACAATTAGTGACCCTAACTTAAGAGACTATATGGGTGTTCACTATACTATTCTTTTCTGTAGACATCAACTGTTTTCAAATAAAAAGCTGTAGGCAAAGAAATATATAAAAGGTGAAAAGAAAATGAAACATTTAAAAGAAATCCCACACTTCTTTAAGATACCATGTTCTTCTACTTCCATAAGATATACCCTGATGCTTTTCGTTTGAAGCAGCAGCTATTTAACCCACCGTCATTTTTTCCTTTGGAAATGGCAAAACAATACTATGGAAAGTGACTGAGTCCTGTCATTTTTCATGTGAGGCACCATGTACTCTACACAGAAGGCATACTTTGTTGGATTGCACTTCACAGATAATGCGTTTTTACGCAACAAAGGTAAGACGCTCCCACCAGCATAAAGAGAAGACTCAGATGATGGTTAGCAAAATAAAGTATATATTTAAACTAAGGTATATACATTGCTTGTTCAGACATAATGTTATTGCATGCCTAACAGACTACAGTATAGTAGAAGCATTAACTTTTATACGCACTAGGAAACAAAACCTCCTGGAACACCCTTTACTGTGGAGGTCTGGGACTGAGCCGATAATGTGCCTGCGTGTAATTTAAGGTTCCTTATGAACTCTAACATGCACTGACAGAGACAAAAGTCAATATCCTTATTCTGAGTGTGTTAATCAGAACTACATTCCGTATTCAGTGTATGTTTAGAACTTTAACTTAAATAACAAAAGGCCTCTAACAACAACTGTGGGGCTTTTAGGCCAGTGCAAGATTACTGTCCTCTGCTTAGTTCCCAGAGAAGTTACTGTGGTACTCACCGTGGACCACCAATCATAAGGTTGATACCAGCAGCTGAGGGTCTAGAGATCTGGCGGATGGTGTTCAGCATACGTTCATTTACGGGGTCCAGCTGGCTGATGATACTGGGCTTCTGGGTCACCTCGACAACCAGAGCCTCCATGGCTGCTCGGAGAGCAGTGATACAGGCAGCAGCTTCATGAGATATCTGCAGCCTGATCCTAAAGCAAAGAAAAATGAGAAGGAGATACACAGAAAAAAACTACTATCTCTCAATTTCACACACAGCAGGTGATGAAATAAATTTAACTTCTTACCAAGTACCAATACTTTCAATTACTATAATGTTCCCCCCCAGCCCCAGCAATTTAGGCAAACACAGGTATGAAGAATAAAAATCTACATAACGTCTTAAAAGTCATTGCTAGCTGTTGGCAGGAGTTGTAAATCATGAATTCTATCAAGCAAATTTCTGTTAGCAATATAGAGCACTCAGCCTCCAATAAAAGAAATGAGATTCAGACTGTGAACCTTTTTAAGTTGTCAAGGATATGACTGAGCCTACTAACTGTTCATTAAGCTTTATCTCATTTTTTGCTAAGTTCACACATACTATTTGCTTACCCTTAGACTCTAACCAAAATAGAGAAAAAAGTACATGAAAATAGAGAGAGAGAGGTACCCATGAGCTGGTGTGACTCTAATTCCTTAGGGTAGTATTCATGGTGATAGATGCCTAATGCATTTGCTCCTCCTACTGCTATAGTTGATTTAAGACTTAATACCAAGTATAAGCCATACTATCAAGATATAAAGAGAATGAAGAGAATGACAAAGTTATGAAGAACCTTTGGTGCCACCAAATTTTGCCATTATTTGTTTTACAAATTAAGTTAGATCAGCAACTAATTTTATCACATCTCAATTTTCAAAACTGACTTTGGAGCTGATATTTGAAAATCCATACCAGTCATCTATAAGCACAATCTGCCCATCTGACTGAACTTTCTTGGAGGCAAAGAGCAACAGCTGCAAGGGGGTGACTAAGGTCATGCCTTTAGCAGAGATAGCCCGGGTTCGAATCTGCAGATGGAGAAAGAGACAAGACGTAAGAGTTGACATGCCAACTGCTGATCAACTGCTATCTTATCTAATAAAAGAGTAATATTGAAGTTGACCGTTTCTTTGGGATGCCTAAGCCATGACCACCAGCCAATCAGAGCGGCTGTATGCAAATTAACCAGCCAAGATGGAGGCCGGCAGTCACAGAGCTAGAGTAAACAGGAGGCTTCCCTTGCACCAGGAGTAAACTGCCTGCCTAGACCAGCTGGGCCTCTCTCTGCTCACAGCAACATTCTTTCAATTACAGAAGCCACAGAGCTGAAGCCAACAGGAGGCTTCATTCCCTGCCTATGCCTCAGCTCAAAGCAACAGTTTCAATTATAGAAGATAAATAAACCCCAGAAACCTGCTTCCTGCCAGCCTTGCTGGAATGTTGGGTCAATGGGGGCTGTGGGCAACCTGAAAACGGCCCTCAGCCCCGCACCCAGGCTGCCCAGGTACCCCAGTAGGGACTCAAATCCTGAAGGGACTGTGGGCAGCCTGCAAACAGCCATCAGCCCCTCACCCAGGCTGGCCAGGTACGCCAGCAGGTGGACATCTCCTGAGGGGTCCCAGGCTGGGCTGAGGGACACTGCAAGTGCACAAATTTTTGTGCACTGAGCCCCTAGTATAATAATGGACAATGCTTTGAAAATTAAAACTCATGTTCCTACTGCACATTAATAAGTAAAGACAATTTGAATTTTCAACCTAAACTTTTCTAACTAATGTTTTCTTACCTTTTCACCAAATACAAAGAAGGGCGATGGGTACTTCACGTCTTGGCTGCTAAAAGGACAATTAACAGAAGACTTGTGGATAAGTGCATTACGCCCTTCAGTGGTGAGAATCTTTCTCTTTTCCTTATGATAGCACACGTTGGGATACACGCCAAAAGCCAGAAGAGAGATAACAACATCTAAGTTATTATCTGGTCCAGTGTTAGTAAACACTTGTGTCAACAAACAATCTGTTAAGAGAAATGGAGTAAAAAAAAAAACACAAAAAAACATGTATCAGATACTTGGCTAATCCTCACATTGCATATAAAGTAACTCTTTAAGAGGATTATGAGAAATGACTCCTCAACCCTTTTTTCAGACAACCTGCCTAACTTCTCTTCTCAGCACGCTTATACCCAGATTAAATTCAAGAATAAATTCTGCTGAGAATGCACATTAAGAACACTAAAACGTCTTATACACTCAACCATAAGATAAGTTTGGGGTGATTAATTAAATACACACACACACCACAACAATTCTCTACTCTCTGAATAAGAGACTGGCAGGACCAAAGTATTCCTTCTGATGGTCTTAAACAGACAAGTGACAATCCAAGGGAACCCACTGGAATGAGGATGTTCCTCACTCCAGACTATACTTTATGAGGACTTCACCATCATCTGAAGGGCCCACAGCTCAGAGAGTTTGTTCTGGAAAAACCTGATTTCTGGTCTTAAAACCTCCTAACTGAATGAATTAGAGAAAGTAGTAGAATCTTCTCTGCCATTTCTTCATTGATAAAATAGGGTAATATCTGCATACAAGACTGTTGTGAAGATTCTAGCTTATAAAAAATGCTCTTCCCCTTTTCTTTGATTTCAATTTAAAAAATTACAAATTTAGTTAGCTTATAGCAGAAGAGAACTACTTTGGTTAGTTTAAGGTCAGATCCTTTTAGAATTTGCCACCTTGCCCATCAGGTTCTAGCAGGTCCTACTTTGGTTTATGTTCCAGTTCTCAATGATTTAACAATTTTTATCTATTAATCTAGCTGGGGGAGAAAAGTATAACAGCTTAACTTCATATTAAGATAGCTGCATTACTGTTTCTACATCACATCACAAAGTCCTCTGTAACTGTCTACACACTAAAAACCTTAAAGCCACTTAAAATGTAACACGGTCGCATTTACTTCATGTCTAAGAATAAAGACATGGACACATTGATGAATCACTTCATAAGCCACTATTTGAGGTTATTCAGCACACCACTCATTCTAAGAGTACTGAAAGGTAGATCAGTGTTCTTTACAAAATAAGATTTAAAACTCCCCCAAATATTACAATTTTAAAACCATCTATCATTTATATTATTATTTGAGCATCATAACCTTTTGCTTCCTTTTTAAAATGACTGAACTGTCCTAGCCAGTTTGGCGAATTAGATAGAGCCCACAGGCTAAAAATTTCGGGTTTGATTCGGTCAAGAGCACGTGCCTAGGTTGCAGGCGTGATCCCGAACCTGGTCAGGGCACGTGCGGGAGGCAACCAGTTAATGTGTCTCCCTCACACAGATGTTTCGTTCTCTATCCTCCCCTCCCTCTCACTTTCTAAAAAATAAAAATAAAACAATCAGTGGAAAAATAGCCTTGGGTGAGAATTAACAAAAATAATATAAAATAAAAATAAAACGACTTGAACTAATGTGAAAAACTGATTCCCACCATAGTTCAAAGAATAGTTGGAACACAGAAAGCACCGAGTCAAAGTCAGAAGCTGAGACAGACTGCACTGTTAGTGTGCACTACATAAATTCCCATCAGATGTGTCTTAAGACTCTACGAGTTTTACCTTCTGGAAATCCAGAATTGATCAGAATCTCTTTGAGCTGAACTTTGGCTTCCCAGGTCATTCTTAGTGTAGCCATATTGAGTCTTTTGTGCTCACAAAAACGTATCTCTGCTTCTTCTCCACCCATTCTAAAATAAGTATAAGAGTCATTTTCAAAGCCCAGGGAATTAGATAAAAATTAGAAACCAGAGACAGTTCACCCAAACCTTACAACTATCGTCTTTCAAATCCATACCTAGCATCATCCCAAGCTTGGAATACCGATAAAAGGGCCACATGATCAGAAAATCTGGTTCCAGCAAAATTTCGATGGACATAGCCCAGTCGCTTTCCTTCACTGATGAAAGGCTCAGGAAAGCAGGTGGCAGCGGAGATGGTACAGATAGCATCTCCCACACTGAAACAGAGACAGGGAAAGTTAGGGTCATTCATTCTTGTTCCAGCACCCTGGACAGTACACTGTAGGTCAGCGTCTTGACTGGCTATGACATTGCTTTATTATCACTGAAAGTGACTCAACAAAGAACTTTACAGCTGCTCCCTCCCGAAGCAGAGCAGGAAAGAATGAGCTCTGATATTAATGGATGCATATTTATCATAAATGATGACTAAGTAGTTAGTGTTTCCTTTCCTATTCTCTCTTACCCATTTTACCAAGTCTCAATCTTCAATACTTCTGATAAAATATACCCCTTTTCCTAATGCTATTTCTCTTTCAGGGACAATTATAGTTAACCAACCTCCCAAGCTATACCTTTTAAGAAACCAGAGCTCTTTCCCCCAGCAAGTTGTGTCCAGATGTCCATCCACTACTTGTTCTCATTTCATACTTCTTTCAGTGTCTAAAGTATGCCACTTGCCTACGTAAAAAATGTTCAGTTTTTCTTCTATCTAAGCCTGTTTTTAAGGTGAGGGAATAAGATTTTGAAACTATCCTACCATTTTATTTAACTATCAGCAATAAAACAAAGCACTTACTAGAAAATACACCCCATTATCATCATTTTGCCAAAACGAGGCTCAATGGGGAGTTTAGCCAGGATTCGGCCCAGAGGAGTCAACTCATCATTGACATCTAATGCATCAAGCTCTGTGGGAAGATATTTCTTTGTGAGCAGAAACAGTAACCAACACCCTTTAACCTAGACAAAGATGAAACATTTCTTTATAGATTAAGATTAGGAAAGTGCACTTGAGTTTTTATCACTTGTCAAGCCAGCTGCCAGCTGCCAGCTGCCAGCACCAGCCAACAATTTTCTTCACTCAAAAATTCTGGAGCATGTGCTATGAAGATGTACTAGAATTAGGCCTTGTAGGTTGTAAAGCTGAATACAGTCCATGAGAAGTCTATAGATATAGTAATAAATATTAAAAGTACCTGTCTGCCAAAGTCTGATATCATCTATACTAATAAAAGGGTAACACGCAAATCAGTCATCACTCTGCAACAAAGATGGTGACACCGATAGCCACAAAGATGGCGGCGCTGGCCAGAGCCACAGAGCAGGTTGGAGCAGGCAGGACGCTTGGCTTCCTTCATCGCTGAGCCTCCCGCAAGCCCCAGCCAGCCGCTGAGGGATAGCCTCTGGGCGGTGGCCACAGAGCAGGCCAGAGCAGGCAGGAAGTGGCTCCAGCCTGGAGTAAAGGCAGAAGACAGTTCTGGCCTGGAGCAAAGGCAGAAGGCAGTGGCCAGAGCCAAGGCTGGGTCCTATTTGCCAGAGGGAAGCTGGTGCTGGCAGCCAGGGGAAGGTTCTTGCACGAATCAATAGACTCTAGTCTATTGATAATTCTGAGAAAAATATCTTGAGAACAAGTCTGAAGTTTACACAGCAGGACTCAGCTCTAATACCCTTATTTTTCCCACTATACTACAACTGCTTAAATTAGAAGTGTGATTAGAAAAAAATAAGTGTTCTAAAAGATGTACATAAAACACTGAGTATCATGAGTAATTGATGTTCTGACTATTAAATACTGGTTAAGAGGTGACATCTTGCCTTTTTTCCATTTTTCTCCCAAAATAAGACATTAGTTAGCTCTGTTTTACCTCATGTTACTCATTTTTAATCCTGATAATACTAAGCATATAAGACAACACTGGAAGCCTTAGCACCAAAGTCCTGTGGACTGTATTTTCTTCGTGATTCATTGTTAAGTGTCACTTGCAAGAACAAGACAGGTGGTATAATTCACATGTGCCAGGTGGTCTCTTTATGGGTACCTCTAAGAGTGTGCTCTGCTTCAATCACAGCATCCAAAGGTGGAGGCTCAATTGCCTTGGCCAAGAATTGGCCAATTCCTCCCAGACGCAGAAGTTTGATGCTCAAAGCAATTTCATGTAATGGTGTTCGGAACATCTCTGGTGTCATGTGGGTTTCGAGTCTAAGAGAAAACAAACATAAAATAGCCATCCTCCTTTGTATATACAGACATTTATATAATAAAATCTTTGCAGAGATAATCAGTAATATAGAACTGCACTTCATACATCCTTTTACAATCATCGAAGAATGTTTTATATTTACTGCAAAAACTGCTTGTGGATAAGACCCTCTAAACTGGTTGAGGAGGGACTTATGATTATACTTACAGGTCTGATAGCTTTTTCAGCTGGGAATTAAGGAGAATGAAAAAATTATCCCAAACTACTAATGCTATTACCCCCACCTATGGCATTTCAGTTCCCGCCTGCTGACAAACCTGGGCTAAAAATGGTAGGAAGACCTTTTGTAATAATGTGTGCTAATACTGACATTTCCCCACAACCTCCTCCTAGTCTATATAATATTAGTGCCAATGAAAAGACCTTAAAGATCATCTTAACCTTTAAAATTAAAAAAAAAGTCATTATTACAATTTAATATTAGTAACAATAGCTAACATCTACTGAGAGCTTACTATGTGCCTAGCATTGTTCTCAGTATTTTACATTATTAACTAATTTATTCTTGAACAAATCTTATGGGCTAGGTAGTATACTATCTTTCCTTAACTGAGGAAACAGACACAAAATGGTCGAGTAACTTAATTTTACTTTATAAAAAGAGAGGCCTAAAGAGAGTAAATGCTTAAATTCATGAAATATATTAGGCACAAATAGTATTAAAGTCCAAGTCTCCACACATCTAATCCAGGCTTATTTCCTATGAATTGTTCATGATGAAGATCAATGGGAACCATTACAGATGATTCCAATACTACTGGGAAGACAGCTTAAATTAAGTTCACACAAATGCATATATAGCATATTCATTCCTCATCCCACCGAGAAAAGCACAAAAATTCCTCATTATAGGTCTATTCATGCATTACTAATTAGTAGTTGTTTTATTCTAAGATGTTACAGTACTTGTTTCAGTTCAAGGGATAATCTAACCTTTGAAAAGAACTTATCACCCCAATATCATAGGCAGTCTCCTTAGTTAACTTCTGATGCTAAAATAAACCCACATTCCAATTACTGGAAAGTCACATGGTACCAATATAAAGGCAAACTAATGCTTCTCTAGTTTTTCTTCAGTGCATTATGTACATCTGGTCACTTAAATTTGTCTGTCTCATAATATTTTACTATCATAAATATAAAAACGCAAATCCCCTGATTACAGCCAAACCACACCACATGGATCTCCAGAAACATGCAACTAAATACATGTCTTAATAAATTGTACACCAGTAGTTTTATCGCTGGCTTTACCCAGTGGCCAGATAAGTTTCTACTGAATGAGTACAAAAAATGTTTTATAACGCATCATACCTTGAAAAGACACTGGGTATTTAATTTTAAGGCATGCCTTTAACATTTATGTAAAACACTGTGTAATATGAATACACGAGAATGCTTGTGATCCGCCCGCAATGTGTTAATTCTGTAATTCAGAGCTATAAGGATGTTTTTAATAGGTACCATCCACAAACATTCCCCAAAAGGCCATCTATGTAAACCTATATATATACCTATATATAAAAGGCTAAGTAACCAGCCGACGGGCAGGTTAAGTATAACGTACACTGACCACCAGAGAGCAGATGCTCAACGCAGGAGCAGCTGAGCAACAGCAACTTTGCAGAGTGCCCTCTCTTAGCCCAGGACCCCTTGGGGGATGTCAAAGAGCAGGTTTTGGCCTGATCCCAGCAGGCAAATCGAGGGCCCCCTCACCCCACAGACTCCCTTTGAGCTGCAATGCTGCCCCCCAGGTGCAGCTGGAGGGTGAGGGACCACAGGAGTGCGTGTTTAGGCGTCTTGCCCAGTCCCGCCCCACTGGCCATCTTCTAATTAATTTCCGTTCAATGTGCATGAATCTGTGCACTGGGCCACCAGTGTACTACAAATGGAAATGCACAATATATAAACAGACTTGGACTTCAGCCCTGAAGCAGTCAGCTAAACTTTTTAAGCTTTAGTTTATCTGAATAATGGCCTCTATTTCTTAGACAGATGAGATCATGAGACAGATGATGTGTTAACAGTGAAAAAAAGAAAAGAAATATTCTATAAATACAAAATATTACTTTGACATTTTTCAGAAAGTTAATCATTCTAAAAATATCAATCCCAGTGATAAAGCTATGCAGAACCAAAATAATGTCCATATATTCTCCTTTTAAATGCTTATAAGTAAACCATTATCTAACACGACACCACTGATAGTTTGTTACTTCTTTACTGCAATCTTGTCATCGAAGTTAAGTTTCCTCCAACATAGTTAACTGGAGGCATTTATGCACAGATTTCATTAAATTCATGGCGGAGAGAGAGAAAATAGAGGGGTGGGGGAAAGGAGGAAGGAAGTATTTAAAGGGTTAAAAACAACATGCGTCTTTATTCCACGATTGGTCTCACCTCTCAAAACGAGCTCGGCTACAGAGGTGAAAGCAGAAGCCCGGGCGTACTCGGCCAGCTCGTCCTTTCCGTTGCTCCAGGTTTGTTTTGGATGCCCACACTGTCGCGTAGTTCGTCATATTGTTGTGAGCAGTGAACAGCTTCACCTTCTGCCTGCATAGCACAGAGTAGTTAATTCTAACACTCATGTGAACTACCAATACATAAATATCATTATTCTACTAAGTGGGGGATGAGTTCCAGATGGCCACACCTACATGTGGTGTCTATTTGTGAACAGTACCAGTAAGAATTTGACTGCATCTCCTGTCAACTTACTAAAAGGCAATGTAACACATATGTGCCACTACCAGCTGGATGATCTTGGCTAAGTGACTAACCTATACTGTGCCTCATTTTCCTTATCTGAAAATGAGTGTAATATCATCATCTATCTCACAGCATATTTATATATAAATATTATGTGAATTAATAAATGTAATGCATTTAAGTAATCTGTTATATAAACGTTAAGTGGACAATTAGATGATCTACACTATCTAGGATCTAAAGATTGTGTGCTAAACTGGAATATGGGGCACTTCTCATGACCTCACTGGCAGTGTCCTTCTAAATCCTATGCAACCCTGAACCCTTCAATGTTACACAAAGGTGGCTAGCACTAAATGATTGGGATTGGCACAGAGGAGCTGCGTACTACACACCAATCCCTAAACTGGGCCTCGGCAAATCTTTTTCAATTGTCAAGTAGGTGGAGAGACTATATAGAGAAGACTTGGACACAAGCTGGCCAGACATAACCAAACTTTGACTTTTTTGTCTTATACTTAATCTATACACAATGCAACCCTGTGTATCTCTCAGACTCATTTCATATGAAGTCTTTTAATTCTAAATTGAGTGTCCTACAGATAGTATATTTGTCACATGCTAAATATTGTCTTTATACACAAAACAGCATGTTCATTTTCCTGGAAGTTGCCAATGGAAACACCAGGAAAATAAGCAAAGCAACCACAGATAAGAGCAGTGGGAATCAGTCAGAAATTAAGAGTGCTAAGCTTTGTCACATCCTCCCCTAAGTGATTTGTGATGATCAAAAACCAAGAGAAATTATTAATTAGCCTACTGCCCAGTATATATAAAAGCACAGTGATTTTGATTGTATACGAACACAGGAACTTAAAATACATTCTAAAATCTTATTTCAGGCAAATAGGTCCCTTGTGGACTTACTTGCATGAGTCAATGACATAAACAACATCATTTATGGTAATGCTTGTCTCAGCAATATTTGTGGACAAAATAACCTGTGAAGAAATGACATTAAGAAAAATTATACTTCAGGAATTTATTCAGCCATTGACTAGTTAATGAAAAGCTACTAAACTTAGACAGAATATCCCCCTTTCCCTTAATTTAGATAAGATCAGTTTTTGTTTAAATAGCTCTTTGAAGACTGGTAACATTTGTTTAATATCTATGACATTCACAACCCCATAAATGTAATGTTCATTCTTTACCTTGGTTACGCCAACTGGTACTGGGTCAAATACTTTGCGCTGTTCTTCTCGAGGAATCTGAGAATGCAGAGGCAGAATCTGATACCTATGGCTTCCTGTAACAATACAGAAAAGTTAAGGTCTAAAAATAGGAGCCTAGTTCAAAACTGCTATACATTAGGCAAATCTATACTAATTCAATACTAATAATAGAGGAAGATGCACATTGTCTGGGATGCCATCACAACAGCAATGACTGAATAGCAGGCTGCGTGGGGCAACCAGGTCGGGGGTAGGGGGGGCAGTTAGGGGATCAGACCTAAACAGACATCCCCCAAGGGGTCCCAGTTTGAAGAGGGTGCAGGCTGGGCTAAAGCCCTCCCTCCCCTTGCCCTCCCTCTCCCCACACCATTACCCCAGCTTGCCCCCCCCCCATGAATTTCGTGCACCACGCCTCTAGTTGTTATATAAAAAAATGGACAATTTTTTTTTTACATGCTAGCTAGGGCACAAGCAAAAAGATTCATTTTCACTCTCATATATGCAAGAATTCAAAGAATCATACCAAAATGTGCATTCATTTCCAAATGTTTCTGCATAGTGTAAATTAAATTCCAGCCAGGCAGAAAGACCAACACGGCTCCAGGAACATTGAGGGTCTCAATGTACTTTAGTAAAGCCTCAATGAGCTCAAAAGAAGTTTCCTTTTCATTCAGTTGAGCCATGCTCATCCTTGTTTCTGGACCATATTCATCACCACAGATCAGGTTGCAATTTGCCTGCAAAAGGAAGAGACATATTTGGGACTGTCTCCATTACCACAGTTCATGAGGCAAGTCTCCTATGTCTGCTCTTAATATTCAAATGACACCTAATCGCCTTATTAATTTTAGTTGACTAATCCTTTCTGGTATACAAAAGAAATTTAATTTCCAAAAGAGAACCTGTGGTATGTTGATTTATCTACTAACCAATATTTCCCATAGGACATGACTAAAATTCAAGTACAAACTGTTACATTTGACTCTGAACTTCTAATGGCTAATCTACTGAGATATTTCTTTCTTATGACTAACTATAAACTCTAGGTTTTTCTAAAATATTTTCCCTACTGATTAAGGAACTGCTCATGATTCTCTGAATCAATTACTATGTAACTACTGTTTTAAAAACTGATCTCGGAGATAAAGGGAGAGGTAGAGATAGATAGAAACATCAATGATAGGAGAGAATCATTAATTGGCTGCCTCCTGCAGGCCCCACACTGGGGATTAAACCTGTAACTCAGGCATGTGCCCTGACAGGGAATCAAGCCGTGATCTCCTGGTTCATACGTAGATGCTCAACCACTGAGCCATGCTGGCTGGGCCCATGTAACTACTTTATAATTCCCTGTGCAATTCCCAAGTTCACTACATACCAAATAGGAAGTTCTTTAATTCTTAAATGAGTGTCCTGCAGGCAGGGATTTGATTACTTTCATCTATTTCTTTTCCAGAAAGTCTGCCTTAGAATCAATGACAAACCTCCAGTAATGAGAAACAAAGTTGTTACAACTCATTTTGGTTTGCTTTGGTTACTCCTTGGTTACTGGGTCACCTGGACATGTGGTGAAAATGTAGATTCTGACTCAGCAGATATGGGGTGGGGCATACGATTATGCCTTTCTACCAGTTAGTGACCCACATGCTGTGACCTTTAAACATCTTACTGTTTCTCTTCTTTTTCTTTTTGTCAGAGATTATTTAACTCATGGTATGAAAAGAGCTTTGTCACTCACTGAACATGAACTTTTCTGGAATGCCATGTATATATATACTCAAAGTTAGACATCATGGTCAGTTTATGAAGTTTTGTGTAATGCTAACTTAACTGCGTATATTTTCTAAAATCCATTATCTTCTCTGTAACAACAACCTGCTCGTAATGAAGTCTCCATGAAATTCACTTACATCCTCCTCTTCACCACAATCATCATCCTTATCCTTCTTCTTCTTGTCCTTTGGTGGAGGAATAAAGTGGGTCATCTGAATACAGTCTTCCAAAAAATATTCTGCCGGGACAATCCAGTCAGGTAAGTACCATTAACTTGCAGAATGGAGAAGTCTTTAAAGCTCATTTGCAAATTCCTAATTCAAAATTACTTAATACCCCTCAACCTAGTTCTTCACAACTGCCAAGAAATTCCAGTGGCAATAACCTCTTTTCCCAATCTAATTCAGTGTCCCCATTTCTTGAACCTTGAAGGAGAGTCAGGTATCTTATACATGTTCCCACAAAGCCAGTCATGGTATCTATATACAATGTTCAACCAAACATTCACAGAATGCCCACTATGTACATGCACTATGTTATTCACTCCCATGGTGTGAGAATTATATGTAAAAAGAAATAACATCAACACAGTAACATTTCACAGTCCAGGATGTACACACAAATGGGTTCCTTTTAGTTAATACTCTGAAGAAGGACCTCAAAGCAAAGGTCAGGACATCTGCTAATCCATTATCTCCTGAAGTTCTATGAAGGGCCCATCAGTATCTCATAATCTAAAAATTTTCCCCTAAGCTCTAAAAACCCAACGTGCCATTCTCATCACATCATATCCAAGGCATACCATCAACACAACTTACCCCTGATGATGTTAAACTTGATCACCTGAGATAGTGTTTGCCAAGTTACTACATGGCAAAGTTACACCTGCTTCCCCCTTTCTATACTCCTCTTTGGAAACAAGTCATTTAGCACAGCACTCACAGGACAGGGAGTTAATTCTCACTTTTTTGAGGGAGTATCTACATACATTTTTTGAATTCTTCTGTATCAGAGATTTGTCTTTATTACCTATTTACTAATTTAGGTACCATCTACGGATTCATGAATATTTACTTTATAGTTATATAAACCAGTACTGTATTTTTTTGTTCCAATTAGTGCAGCTTTGGTCATTGAGAGCTCTCTTAGGTTGGCTCCTAAGTCCCTTTATCTTCATCACTGTGGGGTGTTTTTGTTGTTTTGTTTAACACTTCCTCATTTTCTGGCACTACAAAATACCCCAGGCTCACCTCACATATCCCCTGTCTTAACCTTAGAATCAGCCATTTCTCTGAAAGACTGGTTCTTTAACTGGAAAATGGTACTAGAAATACCATCTGGGTGGTGGCATGTCCCTTGACAGTGGGATATCATTGCTTCTAGGACTGCTCAGCAAAGCTAGAAAATACATGTATGGATATTAACCCATGTACTAATTCATTATAATTATTTGTGTATCCACCCACTGGTACGGATACCAATATATGCAACCATTTGTACCTATACATATTTATCTATCCATTTGTATCTATACACTAGTTCTTCCTGGTGTCCCCAAATGTAACCCATGGCTCCCTTCCATCCTACCTATAACCTCTCACTCCAATAGTAAGCCTGTCTCCTACCATCTGCCATCCATGTATTTGTTTTTTTCAATCTCAGTATACTTTCAAAGCAGTTTTAATTCTCTTGTGAGATACAACTACACTGGCTTTTACTTCAGAGCTACTTACTTTAAAATTTCAAAAAATAGCCCCTGAAACAGCCACTCATTATTTCGGACTTACACTGCAAACTATTTAGCTTATTTTCATGCCCTCAATTAGACTGTGCCATAATTCATTCTTTAACCCAAGCTATTAAAAATGGTGATAACAAAACCTTTTAAAGAATTGCTGTACTTATAACTGTCAGAACCTTAACCATCAGAAATACTTTAACTTGAAATATTCGCCTTAATGTCATTTCAAAAGTCTGCCTGCTCTGGCTCTAAGCAAAATTATCTTGTTAATTTGACCCTGGTTGCTTAAACTTTTAACAGTAATTTCCATGACCATCATATTGATTTACCCGACTATAATAATTTTGAAAGTTAAGTTTGGCTACTATGCACACATTGCATGTAGTGAATGAAACTTGTTCTCACTCCTCAGACTGTACTCACTCCTGCTTAACTAAAACCCCATGAATGCTATGATTCATTTGATTCTCTAATTTGCCTGGATTTTAAATGTCCTTTAACCCAGTGGTCGCCAACCAGTGGTCCTCGAGATCTGAAATGTTGGGGACCGCTGGTTTAACCTACAAAGGAAATTTTCTTGATTCCCTAGAATTACCTTGAACAGGGAAAGTCCTCCCATAAACTTCAATGATGGGGCATCTGAAGAAATATTCACAGAACATGCTGGTATCAATAGTAGCAGACATGAGAACAATTCGAACTTCAGGATAAGCCTGAACCACATCTCGTAGCACCACCAAAAGGAAGTCAGTCTATTCAAACAAACACGAACAAAATTGCATTAAAAAGTCAGTGCTAATAAGATACACCCAAGAGATTTCAGTTTCCTAAAAGGCTTAAGTAAAGGGTTACAGTGCAATGCAGTTACAAACAGTATTTTAAAAGAACAGCTATATGCTCACTAGGGGCCCGGTGCACAAAATTTGTGCACTCGGGGTGTCCCTCAGCCCGGCCTGTGCCCTCTCACAGGCTGGGTCCCCCAGGGGATGTCCAGCTGCTGGCGTGTCTATCCAGTCTGGGTGAGGAGCTGAGGGCCATTTGTAGGCTGCCCACAGCCCATTCAGGGTTTGGGTCCCTACTGGGGTGCCTGGCCAGCCTGGGTGAGGGACTGAGGGCCGTTTGCAGGCTGCCCACAGCTCCCATTGACCCAATGTCCCAGCAAGGCTGGCTGGAATCAGGTTTCTGGGGCTTATTTATCTTCTATAATTGAAACTTTGTTACTTTGAGCGGAGGCCTAGGCAGGGAATGAAGCCTCCTGTTTGCTTCAGCTCCATGGCTTCTATAATTGAAACTATGTTGCCGTGATCAGAGACCCAGTCAGCCTAGGCCAGTTTACTCCTGGTACAACAGAAGCCTCCTACTTGTTCCAGCTCTGTGGCTGTCGGCCTCCATCTTGGCTGGGTTAATTTGTATACAGCCGCTCTGACTGGCTGGGGGCATGACTTAGGCGTTTCGGAGTGATGGTCAATTTGCATATTACTCTTTTATTACAGTAGATAGTTGTGGGGATTAAATCGAGTGCTATTCAAGTAGGGGAGAAAAAAAATTAATGAGAGCATAGAATGCATCTCAAAATTTTCAGTGAAATTTTGTGTTTGTAGGTACACCAACTTTAACCAGATAAAAAGGGAAACCCATCGTAAGTCAAAAATCAGTTATTTAGCCCGGCTTGTGTGGTTCAATGACTGAATGTCAACCTATAAATCCAGGTCAAGGTTCTATTCCCAGTCAAGGCATATGCCTTGGTTGCAGGCTGGATCCTCGTGTAGGGCATGTAGGAGGTAGCTAATCAATGATTCTTTCATCATTATCATCACCTCTCGCTCTCCCCCCCTTACTCTTGCAAATCAAAAATATAATAAAAAAAAAATCAGTTATCCAATCACATGTAAAGTGAATCTTAAAAATGTTGAAAAGATCCTAATTGATTCATTAAAACAAAATAATGGCTAAAACACTAATTGTGTAAAGTATCCATGACAATACTTTTCTCTAGCTGCGTGGTCTCTCACCATCATTTTGCCTTTCCCAACTACAAAACCACCATTGAAATCTTTTTATGTTTCTTTTCATGTATACAGCTTTCACCTCATCTATAGGTATTTATATAGACACTGTGTCTATATATTCTTAACTTTATGATTATATGTTACATAATCTTTGGGATTTCCTTTCACATACCATATCACTGTTAAGATTCCTCCATATGTTATTAGTTATTCTTTCTAATGACTTTAATATCCCAATATGTGAATATACCAACTGATTCACCAGTAGGTATCTAGTGGTACATATCTGGGTTGTTTCCAGAATTTTATTAAGAACTTTTGCTACTGTGAACATTCAAACAAACAAACAAAAAAAAGGGTTTAATGGCTTCACTAGAAAAATATCTCAACATCTTAGTGACAAAAGTTCATGGTTTAGGTAGAAGATGTAAATAGTGGGAAAAGAAAAAGCAAAGCAAACATTTTATTTTGATTTCTTTTTATTCAGATTAGCATTGTTACTTTACCATAATATTCAGCTACTTACATTTATGTCTCTTTCATGTATTTCATCTACAATTACATGACTGATTCCTCGAATGCCTGCTTCTAATTTTCTCAGGAGCACACCTTGAGAAGAAAAAAAATCACAGCAACAAATGGAGATGAGTTTCTATGTTGATTAAAGTAGGGATAGAAAAGTTCAAAGAAACAAGTTTCTAGACAATTATGCTTCAACTAAATAACCCTAGCATCATTTTAAAAAAGAAACAATCACTTGCATATTTAAAATTATTTAAAATGTGACGGTGAACTCTAAATTAAAGATACAATTCTAGTACCCTAAGTTGATTTCATTTTTTCCAAGCTATAATGTCCAGCAGATGTATCATGCTGTCCATAAAGGAAAAAACTGCTCAAAGTTCTATTTAAACAATAATTTTGAGTCTGGCTCCTTGATTTATAGTTTCCAGCCATTCTGTGCTATTACCAAGCTTTCTTCAAAAATAACACAATGTAAACCCCAAATGAAAGACCAAAATTAAACATATTACTGACCTACAGTACAAAACATTATACTGGCATGAGGCCGGGGAAGCACAGATTCGAATCGCACACTGTAGCCACAGCTTTTCCCAGGCTCTTCTCCTCTCTCATAGGCAACGCGCTCTGCCACAGACACGGCACTGATCCTCCTGGGCTGAGATAGGGGGGAAAAAAAAGTGATTTAAAACCAACAAAATCACCGTTCCACCTGTTTATCGGGATTACTAAATTATCATAGTCAATCTGTTCCACTGCCAGCTCAGCAATCAACAGAAACCGTAATAGTAATGGTTATCTTAAGGAAGTTTCAAAATTTATTTATTTCAGGACACAAATAAATTACTACTTAATTCAATGTCAGATACTGAAACATGCTGTTTTTCATCTTGTACATAAAGTGATTCCAAGATTTTTATATAAAAAACTATTTATTAAAAAAATAAAACAAAACAATTTATTCACCATTGGCCTAAACTGTTAAAGGTATGCAGAGTGATTCTCTAGCAGGGAAGGGGACAGCACACACAATTGGGGAGCTTGCCTGTAAATGCCAACCACAGCAAAGGCATTCTTAAAAATTTAATTAGGATGGTTAGATATTAGGAAGGTGAGCAATCTCCTTTGCCATTTCCACCGTGGTCACTTTTCGTTAATCTATTAACTCATAAGGGAAGCATTTGTTACATTCTGCATCAGGTGCCACACTGAATAAAATCACTCCCATTTCTTCTGATAAGCTTATATAGTGGTTAACAACAGTATATATTACTGCTTCCAGCAATAAATATGCTGAATCCTAAGGGGAATGCTATTGGTTAATGTTTTTAGTTGTGGACCTTGGTTTTTCTGAAAGTTTCTCTGAAGTGTTCTATATCTTTTAAGTATACAAAACAGTATTTACTTGGTGGGTAGTATGTTCGAAAGGTATAGCTCTGTAGATACATAAAGATTTATCAAGACTGAATGCTTCCAAGATGCCTTGAATTTGATTTTGTCAAAAAATTCCTGATGACAGGTTATATTTTAGTTCCTTGCTTAAGAAAATTTTCTGAGTTTCGTATCTAGTTAAGTACCTATATTAAGATATCACAGATTATCACTATTTAGAAAATCAGAGGCTGAATCTTAAAAAAAACAAAACAACACAACTTCAATAGAACTATCCTTTGAATTAACACAAAACATGATTTATTAATTTCTATGTCCTTCATAAAAGAACTTGTTGGGGTATGGAGCTCGTACAAATACAGGTTTAAGTGTACAATCAATTAGTTCATATTTACCCTGGCAAAAGACAAGGGTTAAAAGATGCCTTTTTGAACATACTGTGTTGAATTTTCATGAGCTTATATTCTATCTGGTTTACGTGCCTTGACTTTCTGAACTCTGCTAGCTTTTACTGACCTGACCAGTATTCTGCACTTCACCAACCCTGAAAAGCATTCCATGAAGAACTGAGCTCTGTACCTGTCCATCAAGAGAAGATTTCTGCTATAGACTCATAACAGGAAATGTGAAAAAGGTGTTCCACTAAAGGTACAAAAGTTTTCTAAGTCCTTTCAAGTTCACTGCAGTCTATAAGTAACAGGTAAATGCTCAATGCTACTGTTAATCCCTTCCTCTACTTCTGTCTTCCTTAGTTTTCAGCATTTCTAAATAAATAGCTGCCTGCCTTCTAGAACTTAAAACTCAGTAGGATATTTGACTCTTTGGAGATGTATTCATATGCTATTAGGTATGCAGAGGTTGCTTTTATCACCTTGGCACTACTTTCATGTCTACAAAGCTTTGAAGATTCCAGCCTTCTAAATGAACACAGGCAGGAGATGGCATATTCCCCGTATGATATATACTGTAGTTAACTCTACTGCCCCCGAACACAACTGTCTTCAGAGACTCAAGAGAGCCATGTATGACATTAATGTTACAAATTAATGCAAGAAGCACTTTAAAAAAAAACGAAACTCACAATCTAGGCATGTGCCCTGACTGGGAATTGAACTGTGACCTTCTGGTTCACAGGCTGACACTCAACCACTGAGCCATGCCAGTCAGGCAAGAGGTGCTTTTTAGAACAACCATCTTGAGGAGCCCAGTTAAATCAACTTGAGTATAAACAGAAAACATCAATATTAAGATGACTATTCAAACAGCAAACGAATGACCCTGCAATCTCCTCATATTTTATATACTTCTCTGACTTCCTGCTTCAACAGCCCCAACTTTCAGACTAACAAAAACCATTTAAAATACACACTACAGAGAAGCACTTTTTCATTCATAATTGATCCGCTTAGAGATCAGTGTGATTTTTCGAGGGGAGTACAGCAAAGTGCGTGTCTAGAAATTTATTCCAATGAAACAAGTATATAAAGATTATAAATAAGTACATTTACCCCAGCATATGCAATATGCCAAAATATTAGAAACAATTATGAAGTCATTGAAAATTGTACTGTTGCTCTAAAACTACATCGTGTCCTGTATAATAAAAGCCAAATATGCTAAGTGTCCAGTTCGGTCTCCTGGCCATTCAACAATCAATGCGTAATATGCTAATGCCAATTAGTTGCCCGCTATGACATGCACTCACTAACCAGGGGGCACATGCTCCATGTTAGCTTGCTGCTGGGGTCCGGCCAATCAGGATTGAGCGAGACAGGCTGGACATGCCCTGGAGTCCTCCTGTGGTCCCTCCCCAGCTGGCCAACGTCCCATGTCCCTCCCTGGCCCCAAATGTGCACCAGTGGGGTCCCATGGCTTGGCCTGCACCCTCTCACAATCAGGGACACTGGAGACCAGAACAAGACTTTAATTCTTTTTGTGTTGTTGTTTCTGTTTAATTTTAAAGGGCCTGATGCTCTACCACATTCAGACCCATATTTGATACAAAGGTGAATTGATCAAAGAATTAAAAAGTCTGGCCTTTAGGCATTTCCACCATCCATCTATTCACACCAGACACACACTTAGTAAGCTGGCTGGCTACTTACCTGAGTTACTACAATATTACATTCTGCTGCGCGGTCATTCTGGATAAAGTCATCAAGAATAAACTGGGGCACCTGTGTGGTTTTTCCACATCCAGTAGCTCCTCGGATAATGACAACTGAATTTTGACTAACTGCTTCCAGAATTTCACCTTCAAATTTCTTCACAGGCAGTAACTCTCTCTCTTGCAAGATCTGCATTTAGAAAAGTTACACCTCAAATATCAATCCACATATATAGTATAAGCAACTGTCCTATTGCTAAATAAATGAATAAAATTTGCCACCTCTATAAAAACCTATTCCTTTCCACTGGCTTAGTACTCAAAATGACTTTTTCATAAAGGAATGTATATATCTGCCTGGTTGGCGTGGCTCAGTGGTTGATCGTCAACCTATGAACCAGGAGGTCACAGTTCAATTCTGATCAATTCCAATGCATGGGTTGTGGGCTTGATCCCCAAAGTGGGGCATGAAGGAGGCAGCTGATCAGTGATTCTCTCTCATCAATGATGTTTCTCTCTCCCCCTAACTTTAATCAATAAAAATATATTTAAAAAAAAAAGAATGTATATATTTTTATCTCTAATAGAACTGCCCCTTCTCACTAAATTTCTGAAAAATCTACATAGTGGCTTTGCCCATACCTTTTTCCTTTCTTCCTGAACATACCATATACATTCTCTTTCTTCTAACATTTTAACATTTTATTAGGAAAATACTAAAAATAACCAAAATAGAGTTATTACCCTAAATCTCTCCACTGACATTAACTAAGAATCCCAGGCCCTTAACTCACAACTACTACCCTACATGGTAACTTAAGATGACCCATTTAGTAAATACCTTTGATGTAGTTTCCTAGAAAGGGTAAAAAATATTATTTACTGTTTCTTTTGCCCACAATTAGAATATTCTGAAGCTCTGGCTCATATCTATTATACTTCATAGACTTACAGCTTGCAAATCATGATCCTGGTCCAACTGGTACATTAATTCACTCTTGAGGTCCTTGCTTATTTGTTCTGGAGTAGCCTGTAAAATGGGAGAGCAACAGTCAAAAGCACCCAACTCATCTTCTAACAGAATCCACTGGACACTTTAATGAAATATACTCAAAAGTAAAACAAATGAACAAATAAATAAATAAATAAATACATACATACAAGAGTCTGATCTCAAGAATAATAATGCACTCACGTAAGCCAGGGGCCCCTCATCAATGTTGCTGCTAGTCCAGGGATTCCAGTTGGATTGAGGAGGTGACCAAGGAACCACTCCCATTTGGTTTTGTCGCTGAGATGGCTCAAATTGAGCCAATTTGCCAAGGTTGAGAACAGCGGGCTCAGAAGGATCATCAGGCTATTAAAAAAGAAGGGAAAACAAACAAACAAAAAATACCAGTTGCTTATCTGACTAGAGAATTTCTTTACAAAGGTTAACTGAAGAGCTGCATACTTACTGGAGGTATGATTTCAAGATTTAGCTCTTGAACCATGTTTTGTAGCTGATGCTCTAAATCCTGAGAGATGTTAACTTTGTAAGGCTCCACCTAAAGAAAAAGGATGACCATGAAAATCACATCACATCAAATAACAATTACCACTTAGATCTACTATAGCAGGGTTATGAGTATGTGGCCGACACTATGTCTAAAATATTCCTAGAGCCAACAATGTGTCTGTTCCCTCCCATGAAAGAATTACTTCAATGATTATTGCCCACTGTGAATACAAGCAACCCACCAGGCACAGGAGACTAGTAGGGCCATTTCCATTTCTTAACTATAGACTTCACTGAAATCCTAAATAGCAGCTAAATATTCCACAATATCTCTCTAGCCTATGAAGTCTAAAGACTCACTGTCTCTCCTTCTTTCTTCTTTGTAAGTCCAGAGTAAGCTTCAACCACTCCAAGATGGTAGAGTTGTCTGACAAGTGACAGGGCACAGGACTGTGCTGCCAGTTTTTTATTTGATCCATGTTCACGTGCAAAAATCCCTATAAATTAAGGTCAGGATTACCAAAGACAAAAGAATAACTCAACTAAATAAACATCTTGTTTCATTAACAAACAAAACAAAAAACACACAACATAACAAAATGAAACAAACAAAACCCACCCTAAAATAGAGTAGGCAATGGGTTCTAAGTTCTTTTTCATTCTAACTGCTAACCAAAAGCAATTTCTATAATAGCTTATCAAATGAGTAACCAATCATCTTTGACTATAGGCTGACACTAAGACACACACAAATCACCACTATAAAAGCAATAATCTATTTTAGTAAAACCTGTCATTAATATTATATGACATTAAAAAGGGGAAGAAAACATAGCTTAACGTTAATGCAAAGTGTCAAAAAGCAAAATAAAAAAAATGAAAACGAATTCAAAGTAGTTATTGCAGACCAAGGGTTAGCAATCTTCTATAAAAAGTCAGATAATAAATATTTTAGGCTTTACAAACCACATGATCTTTGTCATAACTACAACTCTGCCCTTAAAGTGGGAAACGATCCATAGACAATACTTATCTAGGGTTTGACAAACTACAGGCTCAGAACTAATTGTTATGTTTTTAGAACTGTACAAATACAACAAAAATAAGTCTTGTGATATATGTGACCTGCAAAATTTTTATGATGTGGCCCTGTACAGATGTGTGCTATCTCGACACAAATAGATTAGTAACACTGTATTCCAATACAACTTTCCTAAAGAAAATGCTAGCATTAGGTTTTCCCTCCTTCAGTAACAAGGGGCACAGGTCCTTCCTATCTAATTAGCCAACTTAGTCAAATTAATTCTGATGGTTATCAGATGAATGGATTTACAGATATCAGACTGCCTTAAATTCTTTTCGCTTAATATCTCAACCACTCAAAATAACTTATTTTTAAAGTCTGGGATAAAAAAATTCAACACCATCTCCTCATGTTTTATTCACGGACTCTATTCTATCAGTAAAGTCCTTCATATATGCAATTTGAAACACAAGTGTCAGTTGCAGAATTCTCAAATTGGAAAAAAATCTTTGGCCATTTCTCTCAATTCCCAGATAAAGTAAATTGGCTCTCAGAGACTTAAGGTGTGATATTCGAAGTCAGAAAATCTGTAACAAAGCTAGGTACACAGGGCTAGCTCCTTAGCCTTTAAACACAACACCCTGACCATTTTAAACTTACTAAGCATAAAGAATACATGCATCATCCATTTGCCTTTTTACTTGCTTTATGAATAACCTCTACCCATTCTTTGTTTCTCAGGGTTAATTTCTCAACTTTTCTTCATGACTCTATGACTAAGAAATGCTACCCATCAGTCTTCTAATCCTATCATCCAATTTATACTCCTTTTCTAAATTTTACCAAGCTACTTTTACCTATACAAAATTCTTTCTTTCTAATACTTTTGTATAGAAATTTAAAAAATTCTTTGACACTTGCAGGCTCCTAAGTAGCCTACCATCTCTTACCCTTTAAATTTTAACACTAGCCTGATTTCTCCCCCACACCTGCAACTTGAGAAACTGGGTCCTCTCATATAATCACTAATATCCTAAAACACCCTAGATGCTGCCTTATATCATGGACTCCTTTGAATGAATAAAGCCCACGTATTTGTAGCTCAAGTCTCTACTGTAAATACTATTCCTCTATGTAAGATTCAGCTTATCAATAACACTTACTTCTGCCCAGCATCTTGATATAAACGGTCATTTCTGCAATAAAGCTCCTGTAACGACATATACAAACAAGGTTAGGAATTTCACTATTAGAAATGACTCAATCCAGGACTCCTGAATCAGGCAGGCTTTTCCAACTGCTTAAGCAAATCACAACCAAAAAACAAAAGAAAACAAACAAGAAAAACTATTGTGAAACATTTGCTTCTGTTCAATCCTAGAATGGAGTATATAAACTTCAAATAACATACAACATGGCACAAGACTGCTATAATCAAAGCCAATAAGCCAATTTTTTTATGAAAAGAAAATGTTAGGGTTTTAGATCCTCTATTTATTTACTCTTACTCCAAAGGTGTACTCTGTATAGCTAGAAAACATTCAATGAGAAAGAATTTTCCACTTAGCTTGGGACCAAGAAATAGAATAGGACCAAAGCTCTTTAAATTATAGTTGTGATTAAGATTCTCCTTTGCATGGGCTACACACTAATGACTTTAATCTGTTACGATAAGCTAAATATAGGTATGCATGCACACGGCACATGGACACACAAACACTGCATGTATCTATCTATCAGTGGCTCCTGAGGCAGGGGTCTGGTATCTGTCTACAGGTGACAACAGCCCTTAATAACAAAAATTTTTTAGCATATTTATATCACATTTACTTAAATCAGATCCTGGAGAACAAAAAAACTTTTGAAAATTATAGCTAAAATTGCTGGCAGATTCTAGGGAATGGTTTAGGTTTCAACAAGGGAAAAATTGCCCTTTGAAAACTATGCTTTCTGATCCTTCCACTGCTTAGGTACCTTCTAACCTTGACTTTGCGCTAAGAATAAAAGGTTAAATGAGGGTTAAGAAAAAGATGTTAGACTCCTTCCTATACATCTTGTGAACTGACCTTCAGGCACAGCTGGTTCAGGGGTCAAAGGCCACTGACTTTCAGGGGAACAACATCCACCCTTTCATTAATGACACCGATGCCAGTATGTTTCTCAGCCAGGCTTAAAGTCAATCTCATTCTCCTCCACCTAGGGGGAACAGCGACACCAGAAATCAGTTTACAATCGTTTCCCATGTGATTGCTTAGTTCAGCCTAAGCAGCAGCACATGTGTGTGTATGAACACAGACCTCTGGTGTTGCTGTCTGTTATGCCTTTAAATAAAGGACATACAAGGAGCAATGCTGTCCCAGCTTCCCCAACTGTCTTCGTCTCCCTCATATTCATATCCTGAATTCTTCAATTCTTTGTATCACAAGTCAAAGATAAGATAGTGACATAAAAAATATTCACAGCAACGTACTGCCAGCACAATTAAGTTATCCAACTGTTCTGAAAGTCACCAAGTGCTGCTAAGCCCAATCAGTTCAGAAGGACAAAATATTAAAGAAAATTTATTAACAGATGCATCTTTCCTTTACAACCTCCGAGGGTTTTAAAGTCTGACATCAGAATTAAGTATTTGAGAATTCAGGATTGAACAAAACAGTGGGGCGCAGAGGTAACAATGCTCTAAAAAAAGTTTTGTTTTAGTAATAATTATTTTAGGGTTGCTAGATGCACCCAAGGGAGAAAGAATGCTTTTGATTTTCAAGAAAAATACTTTTAATGTATTTGGAGTAATTTATTTCTTAAAAAGAACAGCAAATTAATCATCCAGGTTTTCATTATGATCTCCCCTCCCTTCCAATAAAATACAGTTCCCCCTGAAGAGTCTAATCCATATGAGCCTTCCTGGGAGTAATAATTACTACACCCTGGAATGCTCTCAGGAAGAACAGCAAGCGGGCTGAGAAACATACTGTCACGGTTACAAGGACCCCCCTTCATGTTCAGTTTTATCAAGTTAACAGTCTACAAGGAGGCTAATTCACATACAAAGACTAAGGCCAAACCCTTAAAACTTAAACAGTATTCTTCAGAGCTAGCAAGTTTCAAAGCCGAACGGAACAAAAGGAAATCTAGGTCAAGGTGAAATACAATCTACCTGAGATGCTAAAACTTAAATGTTCAAACTGATCCATCAAAGAACTAATCATTGTAACTGCATCTAACAATACCACAGAGAATAAACTCAGGGCCTCTGGCTGATAGCACCAGCTGTGGCTATCATTTTTACCTTTCAAATTCAAATGAGAACTTTAAAAGTCTAGCAATACAAACAGCAGAATGTCTTACACAGCTATATGAACTAGACCAATGAATATCCGAAACAGCCCTGACTTAGTTCACAAGGAAAAGAAGGAAACAAGCCCTAACCAGTTTGGCTCAGTGGATAGAGCGTCAGCCCACGGACTCAAGTGTCCCAGGTTAGATTCCGGTCAAGGGCATGTACCTTGGTTGCGAGCACATCCCCAGTAGAGGGTGTGCAAGAGGCAGCTGATCCGACGTTTCTCTCTCACAGACGTTTCTCTCTCACACGTTTCTAACTCTCTACCCCCCTCCACCTTCCTCTCTGTAAAAAAATCAATAAAATATATTAAAAATAAACAAAAAAAGGGAAAGAAGCAAACCTGTTGTGATCAGGGCCCACTTGGGTGTACTTATATTCTCCTTGGATCTTTTCTTTTTGGAAATATTGGTTCAGCCGAGCCTTAGCATTTTCCAAGGTCCAGTTTCCATGAAGCCCAGCATTTAAATCCACTTCTTCTGATTCTAGAGTCTGTTGAATCAACAAAAATTAAATTTGGCTGCACTGATTTTATTTATGAATATTTAAGGTAGAGAAATTTATAACAGTAACTTATTTATACCATCTTTTATACTGCAAAAGCTGCTTTTTAAAAGCTACTTTTAATAGTTTCTGTAAGTCAAAATTGAGCTGGAATTCTTTTATATTGCATCTGATGGGCCTACTAGCTAACTAATACATTAGCTATTAACATATTGTATTTAAATTGTTACTAAGAAACCTTTGACAATTCTTTTGTGTGTGCTAGTTTTACCACTTTAAATATATTAAGTAGGAAGATAAGTTATTTTAATCAAGGCATTTTTACCATGAGAGCTCATAAAATGCACCAAGCGAGGTAACTACATTTCCTATAAAGCAGGTGAGATCTTTTATTACAACTAATAAAAATACTGTTTTATTTCACAGGCAATTCTAATAAGCAAATTTAATGTGTAGTGTAGATTTCTGCTGTCATCTGTGATCAAGTTGTCTCAAATAACCACTGAAAACAATCACCTAATTATTAAGTTGAGAATAAGTCCTATCTCACATTCCTAGAGACGTAACACAGGGAGATGACAGTCTTACCGCTTGTACTTCCTGCTCTTCCTTTGAGAAATAATTATCCTTGCAGTTGGATCCTCGATCCCAAGTGGACCCAGGAACACCATAGCCAGAGGCCCCAATTTCAGAATTATTTTCTATTAAGGAAAGAAAATGACTGTTTTGGTTTGTTTTTTTTTAATGAATCAAACTGCAGGAAGATTCTAAATATTTTAAAGACTATTCCCAATTTAGATTTTGGCACTCCATAATTAGAAACTCAAGTTTCAATTATTTGGAAATAGGCTTGAAATGTCCATGACTTACTTGAAAAGTGTTATGTGACTACAGGATAGGACTAAATTGCTAATTCCAAGGGTGGTATGCAGGGCTAAGCCAGCAATAATGGTCAGAAGTGGTTGACAATTTAGCATGCATTATCAATGTAGCACTGTCTGTCAAGGTGCTACATATGAAATAACTGATTAAATGATAAAACCGTTTCTTTGCTAAGTATGACTATGGAAGGAAGCTATCTGCTAGTGCTGGAGACAAAAAATGAGAAGCTGAAAAGGATTAAGTGATGAATCCTGATGAAAAAGCAGAGTAACTAAAGAAGTACTGACTAATCACATGCGTCTCAGATAATTACTCCACCCAATAATCTTAAGTAAATACCACTGTTATTTTCATTTCATAAATACTGGATATGAGACTTAAATAATTTGACCAAATACCTTAGGTCACCTACTTTGCAGTGGACATACCATACCAATGAACGTTTTAAGTAATATATGGAATTCAGCAATGACTTGGATCCATAGGTAAACAAGTTTATAACATATTTGATAAAGTAAGTTAGAAACAAGAGAGGGCAATAAATAAGACCCTTTAACCAAATGTTCTAGCCTGTGCAAAAAATCTATCCATAGATTAGAAATTAGTATGTAATAATTATATGGCAAGAAATTCAAGCTGTATCATGCTTTATAAAAAAATTTAAATGAGCTGGTGGTATATGCAAACTTAAGAAGGCTTTGGGATCGCTCACAACATTAAGAGTTTATTAGAGTTCTTTCCTTCTATCCAAGTGAAAAACAGAGATGATGACCAAGCAAGATACTGTATAACTTACTCTCAGTCATGCAAACACACTCAAGTTCCCTACCTGCCAAGAGAGCCAGATGTGGGGGAAGAGGTCCTCCCATGGTTGTTGGCAAACCTTCACCAGTGTCTGCTGTGGTGTCAGGGGTATCGGTAGGTGGGGGAACAGGGGGTGCTACCTGCAAGTGAAAAAGTCAAGGCAGTATAAGCAATTTCCCCTTCACAGGGACTAGTGAATTCTTTTCTACTTCAAGCCTACATGCTGCCCCTCCCCTTTCCATATTAATCTCTTTGCTTTCAGTAACTATAAAACTATCAAGTTCTCATTTCAGGTATAAAAGGCAAGAGTAGTATAGATTACTCATAATACTCCATCTGGGAATTTTTTAAGTACATATAACATGTACATAAATATAACTTTTCCATAAAAAGCGAGATCAGTTTATATGCTGTATTGTTAATTTACTTCTTCCACTTACTATCTTTCTAAGTACATTCAACATTTAAGAAGGTTTCTGTTAGGAGCCTTCCACATGGTAACATTGTTCTGGGTACTGAGGATAAAACAATGCACCAAAAAGGCACATGTTCTATACTAACAGAGCTATATTCTCATTCTATCTACTCTAATAAAAGAGTAATATTGAAATTGACTGTTTCTCTGGGATGTCTAAGCCACGCCTGCCAGCCAATCAGAGCCGCTGTATGCAAATTAACCCAGCCAAGATGGAGGCCAACCACCATGGAACTAGATCAAACAGGAGGCTTCCATTGCACCAGGAGTAAACTGTCTGCCTAGGCCGGCTGGGCCTCTCTCTGCTCAAGGCAACATAGTTGCAATTCTAGAAGCCTCACAGCTGAAGCAAACAGGAGGCTTCCATTGCACCAGAGATTGTGACACTCGCCCCCCACCCCACCAGATTTTGTGCACCGGACCTCTAGTCTATATATCTAATTTAATAAAAGAGTAACATGCAAATTAACCATCACTGAGACACCTAAGCCACGCCCACCAATCAGAGCAGCTGTATGCAAATTAACCCAGCCAAGATGGTGGCCAACAGCCACTGAGCTAGAACAAGCAGGAGGCTTGACCTTGCGATGCAGGAAGCTAAGGTTCCTTCCTGTCTGCCTAGGCCGGCTGTGGCAACAAAGTTTCCACAACAAAGTTTCAATTATAGAAGATTAATAAACCCCAGAGACCTGCTTCCAGCCTTGGGTTCAAGGAAGTGCTAGGAGCCTGGGTTGTCAGGGGCAACCCGACCTGGGTTCCAGTTAAAGCAACAAAGTTTCAACTTTAAAAGTTAAATAAATTCCAGCCAGCCTTGCTGCAAACAGCCATCAGCCCCTCACCCAGGCTGGCCAGGTACCCCAGTAGGGGCCCAAAACCTGAAGGGACTGTGGGCAGCCTGAAAGCGCCCTTCAGCCCCTCACCCAGACTGGCCAGGCACGCCAGCAGGTGGACATCTCCAGAGGGGTCCCAGACTGTGAGAGGGCACAGGCCGGGCTGAGGGACCTTCCGAGTACACAAATTTTTGTGCACCGGGCCCCTAAACTTATATAATAAAAGGGTAATATGCAAATTGACCCGAACAGCAGAATGACTGGTCACAATGACACACACTGACAACTAAGGGGCAGATGCTCAATGCAGGAGCTGCCCCCTGGTGGTCAGTGCGCTCCCACAGAGGGAGCTCTGCTCAGCCACAAGCCAGGCTGCCAGCTGCCAGCTCAGCAGTGGTGGCAGGAGCCTCTCCCGCCTCCTAAGCAGAACTAAAGATGTCCAAATGCAGCTTAGGCCTGCTTCCTGCTGGCAAGTGGACATCCCCTGAGGGCCCCCAGGCTGCCATAGGATTGTCTGGCTGCCAGCTTAGGCCCAGTACACCCAGGGAGCGCACCTAAGCCAGCAGGTGGACTTCTCCTGAGGGGTCCCAGATTGCTACAGGGCACAGGCCAGGCTGAGGGACCACCTCCCCCCAGCCCCCAGTGCACAAATTTTTGTCCGAGCCTCTAGTATATATATAAAAGGCTAATATGCTAAGTGTCCAACCAGTCACAGTGTCCAACACACACTGACTACCAGGGCTGCCATGACTTGGCCACAGTGGTTCTTGGGTGATGTACCCCAAAACCAGAGAGGAGGGAGCCTGATTCCTCTCGTAGCCATACAATTCCACCTTCAGCTGTGGGTTATGTTGTTGCTGGGGCACTGTCAGCCCTGAATCTGGTTTATGGCACACCTGTGTTTGCATTCCACACCTTGTACAAAAGAAACTTTGGTGAGGAGGGGGCGGTGGCTAAAAATTCTAGAAATGAAAAATACAATACCTGAAACAAAAAATCCACTGAATGGACAAAATGGAGATGACAAAGGGAAAAAAGCAGTGAATTTTAAGATAGTCATTTGAAATCATCCAATCTGAGAGAGAGAAAGCAGGGGAAAAAAGAAGACAGCTTGGGGACCCTTGGGATAACATCCAAAGTTTAAACATACACGTGAACACAGGAATCTCAGAAAGAGAAGAGAAAAAAACGAGGCAGAAGAAATATTTGAAGAAATAATAAACAAGTTTCTAAATTTGGTGAAAGACAAATTTAAAGATTCATGATCTCAGCAAGCCCCAAGCAAGATAATTACATAACCAAAAAACCATACCTAGTCATAACATATCAAACTCTAGAAACCAAACATAAAGAAAACAAATAAAAGCAACCAAAGAAGACAACATATTACATATAGAGGGAAATGATTCGTTATAGTTGACTTCCTATTAGAAAAAATGGAGGTAAGAAGCGAATGAAAAATTATTTTTAAAATACTGGAAAATGGAAACAGGCACCCCAAAAATCCTATTACTCAAAGAAGATAAAATAAAAACATTTTCACATAAAAAAAATAAAGAGAATTGCAGTTGGCAAGACAAACAAGAGGAAGAGGCTAAGAGATATAGAATAGGTCGTAACATGTGGTGCAAATGCCAAGTTTCAAATACTTGAAAGAGGTACAACATTGCTTTCATAGCCAGAAACAATGTCAAGATCATCTTGTCCAAGCCCTTCATTTTACAAATGGGCAAACCAATGTAATTAAAAATCCTATGATCATTTACAATATACTACGAAGTCGCTTGACTTCTGAGTCAAAAGCAATAGAAGAAAATAAAATGTATCTTTACAAGTCAGAACACAAAAGTTCAGTGAAAATAAATTATTAAAATTTATAGATATAAAAGCTTTATAAAACTGAATTTTTCATTTTGGTTACTTAAGGGATCTACTTAAATCATAATGTGAATCTTTTTATAGTCAAACTTTCTATTTAATTAAGAGAAATAAAGTTTATTTCTTAAAAATAATACTAGAGAGGGCCTTTGCTGCACACTTACATGTAACTAAAATAACCATGGCATCAAAACACCAGTGATGCTCCAATGCATGAAATGCTGTTTCTCTCTGCTCTACAGCAAAGTGTTAATGGGACACAACATTGTGTCTTAAAGTGTTACCGATTTTTCTATTTTGTTTAACATGTTTATCTTTGGAAGTACACAGAACACAACAGGCTCTGTAAAAATCAGTTTACTAATCAATGCAATATATAAAACGGTATTTCCCAAGCCCACAAACCATCTAATATAATAAAAGAGAAACATGCAAATTTGACCGTTACCACCAGCCAATCAGAGCGGCTGTATGCAAATTAACCCAGCCAAGATGGAGGCCAACAGCCATGGAGCTAGAGCAAACCAGAGGATTCTGTTGCAACTGCCTGCCTAGGCTGGCTGAGCCTCTGCTCACGGCCACGCCCACCAGCCAATCAGAGCGG